>CBVK0101729411.1:0-37147 GCA_900067695.1 Picea abies | reverse complement strand
ATGTAAAGAATGTAACTATTGCTTATCATATAAAGAAAAAGAGGTTTTTACCCTGTATGGGTTTTCTCGGGAAATATCTGTCTCTGTGTTTCTCATATATGAGAATGATGCTGAAAGTGCCATTGTTTATTTCCCTGCATTATTGTGATCATCATTCAGTGTTTCAAGCATAATTGTTTAAGCACGGTAACAACTGATTCACCCCCCCCCCCTCTCAGTTGTCCAACAGTTAGAACTCCTCTAGGAGCAAGCAGTGAAAATAATTGTTGAACTGGAGGAGGAGAAGACAAAGATGGTTCAGAACCATGCCGAGAGCACAAAATATCTGAAGGAACACATCACAACATAGAGGGTAGAGGATCTCACAGAGAAAGTTGTGCAAGCGTGATCCAAGTGGGAATAACTAGAAGGAAAGGTTCATAGCTTAACAAAGGTTGTACATGGAGCACACACCACTTGAGTGGCTCGAGATGAGCCACATGTCAGTTTTGGGGGCATGTTGTGCACATGCCTATTTTGAGAAGGAAGTCTATTTTGGGTGCATGCCTATTTTTGGAGAAGGATCTATTTTTGGAGAAAGACTTGTTTTGAGAAAGACCTAGTTTTGTAGCGCAAGCAATAGGTGGAAAGAAAGAAACATGCAGAAAAAGAAGGGGCAACCAGAGTTGGATTGGGAAGAAACAAAACCAGAGGCTGGTAAATCTACCACGTTAGAACAGAGAAAGGGGAAGAAACCCATCACGCGGTCCCTGCGCAAGCAACCCGACGCCTTGATTGTTTTTTTGTACATTCCATATGGGGTGCAGGAGACACCAAACTTACTGGGTTGCGTCGAAAGGTTATAGTATGTAGACCACAATGTGTCTGACACCAACAAATTCACATAATTTTCAAAACAAGTGTATATGGAGAGCTTGGGCACAGGGTTGTTAGGAGATCCCATGTGGCAACCAAAGCAATGGGTGGCAAGCTTAGTAAACACATGGATTTTTAATTTATTGGAGATTCCCCACCTCAGAAGGGGGAAAGATGTGAACAACTGTGTCAATCAGTTACTGGAGGTCCTCCGTGGAGGATTTTTGTGGCTAGATGAACCAGTCTCCATTGATGTCAAATTAATTTCATTCATCACAAGAATGCCATCAAATGGTGAGAAGTCTGCGTAGTAAATGGATGATAAAACCAAGGAAAAGGCACTCACAAAAGAAATGAAGAAAACTTATGGGAAAGAAAGGGGCTTGCATGGAATTATCATAAAATGGATCAGTGAGGAAACCACCCATATGGAAACAAAATTGATGGCATGCAAACTCCTTCGAAAATGTCGTAAAGAGGAGGTCCCCGTAGGATTTGTCACATCAGAAGCACAATGCGCAAATGACACCATGCTCAGTTGGGCCCCATACTTACTGAATATGTTCCTAGATGACTCCAAGGATGTGAAGGACTTGAGAACCAAGTTCCACTACTTCTGGCTCATTATAATGATAATGCTAATTGGATGGAAAGATCCTACCTACTCATATTTATGCGACTGGTACAGATCGTTGGGAAGAAATTTTGATTCCAAGAAGAGAAGTGGTAATTCCATCACTTTTGCTCGATATCTCAGTGACATGCAAGAGAATATATCCAACACATGGAGAATAGCTCCTGAAGTGGTTGTGCAGTACCAAGGGATATCCAACTTTAAGGCTACATGACACAATATGTGGATCCATGCACGCAAAGATGCAGACAAATAATGGCTACAACTTCGATTATGCATCAACGTAGAGGAAGTTGAATGGGCAATGAAGGACTGACAAGATGACTAGAAGATCCAAATCACCACTAAGAACATTCCCAAAGGGAAAGAAGTGGAAGCAGGGTCATCCAAGACATCTACAGGGGGGAACATTGCGACCAAGAAACCAACACAGCAGGCGAAGCCTGGTCCAAATACAATGCAATAGAAGAGGGGCAGCTCCCCAAAGAAATATGGACAGATAGGAAAGAAGGACAATGCCCCTGCATAGGAGGAACAAGGAAGAGGGGACATAATGGCATAGGAATCCCCGTTAGAAACTACTCTGAAAAAATCATGACCACCCAAATGACCAATCATACATACAGGTGGGTCGTGCAAGAAGGCCAAGGCACACAAATAGATCTCGGAATACACAATCACCAAGGATGATGATGATCTATTCACAGATAGAGTGCAGGAACGTGCAACAAAAGAGTATGAGGAGGTCGAGAACCAAAGAGGGAGGATAAGGAATGAGTTGGTCGATATTACAAGAGAGGGGAGAAGAATCGATCCCATGAGCGACAGAAGGAGGGGATAGAACCACGCAGAACAAGGAAGACACAATCCAACTAGTAGTGCAAGCAAGTCATAACTTCCATATAACAACATATATGTTGTAGTTTGAAGAGGCCATAGCACAAATGCCACTTAAATACCTAGCGCAGGTACAATTGGTATTGGCTAAAATACCAACAAAGGCATTGTACAAGCTACAAGTTAGTGTCACACAAGAAGTGCAATCATGAGCCAGAGAAGATATGACAGAATTGCATGTTGATTGAGATGGAAAGTATGCACTAGAAATTGTGGTAGAGTAGGTCCATCTGGAGACACGGGAGGAGAAGCAACACACAGATAAATTGGAGCAGAAGCTAAAGGGAGTCTTCACAAAAATTCTAGACAGCGCGCAGGCAGGCATGAGAAATGTTGAAGAACAAATTCAAATAATCATGCAGACGCTTGAAGACTATAATAAGGAGATCAAGGAATTCAAGAAAAAGTTAACACCAACCACTCCTCCTGAAGTTACAGCTAAAACGGAACAACAAGCAGCCTTGCAAATAGAAATGATGGAAAGAGAAGCCAAAAAGATCACATAACTTTTTGACAGGACTACACAACTATGGACGACATTGGAAGAAGATGACAAGGTCTAACAACTAGGCCAACAAGAGGAGAAATTCAAGACTGCAATGCAGGAGTTGAAGCAGCGAAAAAATGCCATGATCATTACATAACAATTGAAAGGAATGTTGGAGATGAAGACCCTGCAGACATAATTGAAGACTGTGTAGAATAACAAGTAGGCAAGGCAAGCCCAGTTAGAACCCCTCCAAGAGCAATCAATGCAAATAATTGTTGAACTAGAGGAGGAGAAGACAAGAATGGTTTAGAACCATGCCAAGAGAACAAAGTCTCTAAAGTAACACATCACAACGTAGAGGGTAGAAAGTTGCGCAAGTGCGATCCAAATGGGAAGAATTAGAAGTAAAGGTTCATAGCTTGACAAAGTTTGTACAGGGAGCATGCACCACTTGAGTGGCTCGGGATGAGCCACATGTTAGTTTTGGGGGCATGTTGTGTGCATGCCTATTTTGAGAAGGAAGTCTATTTTGGGTGCATGCCTATTTTTGGAGAAGGATCTATTTTTGGAGAAGGATCTATTTTTGGAGAAAGACTTGTTTTGAGAAAGACCTAGTTTTGGAGCACAAGCAACAGGTGGAAAGAAAGAAACAAGCAGAAAAAGAAGAAAAACAGTATGCAAGAGGAAAAGAAACTTGGCGCATAGGAAGACAAGCCTAACCATGATATGTTTAGGGTTTTTGGAAAGATTTTAATGGCTATAAGCCTATAAAATAGGATAAATAAGGACCGAGGAGGGATAGGAAAAAGAGAGAAATGTGTGTATGTGTGTGAGATAGAGAGATGTCATATCATAATAAAGAGAGTTTATTATCATGATTGTGTGGGATTGTTGGTTGTAATAAGTCTTGTAGAAGAGTCGAATAAGCTATTTTATGAGGGTTAGGTCACAGTTTGAGGAGACTGGTGTCATCTAGTCTGCCTCACATAAGGTTATTACCCTCATCTTGATTGTATTACTAAAGATGTAATGTTTTCAACGTAAGATTTTGCAGCAGAATAAATAAAAGAGCAGAGAAGACAGATCTTTGTGGAAGTATCCCTAGGAGGAGGTGAACCACGGTAAATTTTGTGTTATGGGTGATTATTAATGAATGTTTACTTTTTGTTGATCATTAACTTATGAATGAATGGTTAAACTAGAAATATCAGCATGCATGCATAGTTTTAAAGATCAACAAATCATAGAATCAATTGAATGATTAAAAAAGATAGTATATAAGGAGAAAAAAACACAATCCCAGATCCCCACTCTATTCCTAGACTGCAAATACTTGAGTATTGAAGTCACCCATAAAAGCTATCTCGGGTGAGACTGCATTGTGCATCCTGTGCGCAACGTTTCCTTTTGGTTTACCAGGAGGGCTGATAGTTTGAGGGTTTTGATTGGAAACCTTTTGAGATCTGAACCTAGGTCAACCCAAGAAGAAGAGAAATAATAACCAACATAATAGTACATGAAAGCTCCAAGGAGGGATTCTAAATTTTAGTTAACATGGTAGTCTTTCACAAAAAAGTTGAGTGAATATTAAAAGGCTTGAAGAGCCAAAAAAATCCCTTTACTTGGATATGATCTATGTGTTTATCAAAGTTCAATGTGGCTCTTAACCTTTTGTCTTCCCTCATGAACTTTCATTTACAATTTTTTTTTCTTATCCCTTTCTAAATGATGAGAGAACAAGGACAACATAATTTTTTTATAATTTAAAGTATGATATGTAGTTACATTTTGAATTTGTCTTTTAGTGTACCCTACCCACAAATTTCGGCCATAGTGTACCCTACCCACCATGAATATTGGTCTAGACATGGGAAAATATTTTTTATCCAAGTTTGATAGTCAATCATCATGGGGTTCCGACCTCGTCTTCAACCATTTGAATTTAATTCCATTTTGTTGCTCCTCTGTTGTTGCGAAAACTATTGTTCTTGTTGCTCTATCATCCTTGGCCATATATCACATTTGCAAGGGTACTACTTCACAATGGAAGGATTTCCTTGATGTGTGGAAGGTGTGTTTTCATGGTTTTCTTCTCTCACACTACCTATTCAAATTGTTGAGTGCAACCTTCCTTTGGTATTGGTACCTGGCACCATCCAACATGCAACAAATGAGTGATCTCAAATTAACCTCAAAATAAACTATTAAAACCGTGCATTTGGACCTACAAAACTGAAACATTAATTAATTTAAAATTTGTATATGCTTCCTTGAATTCGGTTCCTAGTTCCTTTGTTCATTGTTGAGGTGTTGTGTTCTTCAGGGTTTTTGACACAGTGTCATATCTTCATCTTGAAAAATGTAAATAATTGGTTAGGAATTTTTCAAATCATATAACTAGAAAGTTGTATATCTTGGAAATCCCTTTCTAACAATATAAGGAATGTGCAAAATGGGAATCTGGGTCAAAATTTATATCCAAAATACAAAAGGCATTTTAGTAGGGTCCTATCCCTGTTTTGGGGGAGTTCCCAACAACTCCGCCTCTATGATTGGAAGAGTTCATGGGAACTCCTCCTCTGTGTTCCAGAGAAGTTTGTTGGAAATCCTCCTTTATTTTGCAGAGAAGTTCATGGGAAATCCTCCTTTGTGTACCAGAGAAGTTCATGGGAAATCTTCCTTTGTGTTTTGGAGAATTTCATGGGAACTCCTCCTTTGTGTTCCGGAGAAGTTTGTGGGAAATCCTCCTTTTTTTTCTGGAGAATTTCGTGGTAAATCATCCTTTGTGTTCCAAAGAAGTTCATGGTAACTCCTCCTCTATGTTCGAAAAAATTCCCAACAACTCCTCCTCTATGTATCAAAATTTTAATCAACAAATCTCCTCTGAAGTAAGACAAATCGAAAAATTCCTAAGTGTCCTTTTTGTCAGAAAGAAACAACAAGAAATTGAGTTCAAAAGTCCATAACTTTCTCATACAATGTCTGATTGAAGTGTCATTTTTTGCAACATCAATAGCACAAGGAGGGGCTTCTAGTGAGATACCTTACAACTTCATTCAATCATTCACATATATTCATGTTTTTTAAGGTCATGGTTAACGAGGCTTGCTTGATGGGAAATCCTTGACAATCATTTTGGCACTTCTGGACCTCGTATTTTGATTCCATTAGGGCATTGGAATAGTAATCCTATAAAACATACATCTATCATGTTTCAGGAGTGAGAACTCCACTTTGACCAATACCCTGAATTGTGAGTAAAGACATTTTTCTAATGAAAGTTTGAACCCCATTCTTGCTACTGATTTTCCAGAGTTCAATTCCATAAGTTCTTATGCCATCTGTGTTGTATAGGATCTTAGTTCATCCATTGGAGCTGAGATAATGTGTCATTATCACAGAAATATAAATCTATGAAAACAATTAACTAACATTCAGAGCACTTAACACTGTTTAGGAGCTAGGAGGACCAATTTTCCTCTAAGATGCAATTCAGAGCATGTGTAAGTCTTCTAGATGTTGTATCTAACCCACTTGATGATAGTCGACACTTTAATGATCATTTTTAATTATAAAATCAAAAAATGAGACAATAAGGTATGCACAATAAAATATGTTGGCGACACAAACAAACTTAATCATCATTGTAATATGAAATAGATCAGGAGAGGTAGGAATCAATCACCAATGATCCAGTTAGTCATGAATGCTTAATCATTGGAAATGATAGGATCCTGATTGACAACGTAGAGAGGAGGATTTGAGCTAGATAATAATAGAAGAGGCCTCAAGATGAAAGTTTGTCACTGACAAGGTCTATGTCAACGAGGAAAATAATATCATTTCTAATATGCTTAATGTCGATGAGGGGTCAAAATCTCTTCTTTCACGTCAGAAATAGAAGAGGGAAACACGTGGATAAGAAGTGCATCAAAGGAAATGGGAGGAATGAGTCCAATGAAAGGGTTTGTTCCATAGAAGGTGGTGATCGGAACTCCTTCGGTCACACCGAAAAAGTTCATGGGAAGTGTGTCAATAAAGAGTTAGATGTATTGGAGGACTTATTCAAAACTCCTCTAGTTGCACCGATAAGCATGATGGGAATTGTTTTGGTTGTATTGGCCAAGTTTGTGGGAATCTCACCGGTGTACTGGCAGGGCTGGTTGGAATCTCGTCGGTGGAGAAAGGTCTATGTGTCGTCAATGTTCATGTGAACCTCACCGATAAACCGAAGGATTTGGTTGAAAGATGGATGATGTATCGACGAAGTTTATCTCAACTATGTCAATACACCCAACTCAATATTGACAATTTTAAGTGGTCATCCTTTTCTGCATTGACAGGTTAATCACTAACTCGCTGATATGGCTCAAACCAAAAATTTGAGAGGTAAGAAATCGATCAAGTGAAATATCGTGAAGAATCACTTCAAATGGTGACACACGGAGAGTGGGAAGAGAGGTTTGAGATTTACTATTTGAATTGGAGAGTATGAGAGGATTTCTAGTAGAAAAGTTTAGTAGGGGAGCCTAATTTCTCCTCTTAGAGAAAAGGTAAGAAAATAAAATAGGGATAGTGTTGTGTGGGCACTGCACCCATATAGGTAGCATTGAGTTACTTAGAAGAGGTACTATATTTTTTGCAACATGGGCAGTAACCTCAAGGGATGAACACTACCCAAACGATAACTTACTACAAAAATCACTTAGGTTCAAAATTATATTTATCTATTTGTATAGGATATGCATGGATGGGGTGATGAAAAGATGTGTTCAACAATTAGAAATTGACAGCTCACTCAAGGATAAAAATAGGACATTTCTCAACAAGTAGGACAACAGAAAAGATATTATGTGCAGGGTTATGGTGGCCAACATTATTTAAGGATTATTTCAAGAAAGTAAGAAAGTGCAAGAAATGCCAAAAAATAGGTAACAAACCTCAAAATTAAAATTAAAATGAGCTAAATCCCACACTACTAATACAACATTTTGAGCATTGGGGGATAGAATCCATTGGACCATTTGTAACAATGAAAGGAATACAATTTAACTACATTATTGTGGCAATTGATTTTTTTACTAATTGGGTAGAGCAAGGGCAACATGAGAAACAACAATAGAGGTCATTAGAGTGTTTTATTAATCAATTATCTGCAGTTTTGGATGCCTTATCCAAATTAAATATGATCAAGGTAGTCTTTTTCTTTTTCTTTTTCCTTTTTTCTTTTTCTTTTTCTTTTTCTTTTCTTTTTTTTTCTTTTTTTTTAGATGGAATACCTCACGGGAAACCCCGAAGTACTTCCCCACTTCATGGATGTTAAACAGGGTAAAACGTCGACTCTAATTACGAGGCCTAACCCCAAAGGGGAACAAGATATTCGAACTCGTAACCTCCTCCATTGGGGATAGCTTCACATTTGGCTCATAACCACTTGAGCTAACCCTTGGGGCTAAGGTAGTCATTTTATTACCAAAATCATAAAAATATTTATGAATATTTTCCAGGTGATACATCATAAAAGTATCCCCTATTATCCAAGAGAAAATGGACTATATGAAAGTACTAACAAGGTATTGGTCTTAGTACTAACAAAAATATCTAATTTAAAATATCAGATTCACAAAATAGATTGTATGCAACTCTATGGGAATATCAGGTTGCATGAAGGAAAGGATTAGAGCATGCACCATTTAGATTAATATTTGGTAAAGAAGTCATAATGCCAATAGAATATTGGGTTCCCTCTTTAATAAAAGAAATTGCATAAACATGGGAAACCAAGGATTCCATGAAGAATACATTATAAGAACTTAAAAGGTAGATGAAGACATAATATGGTCCATGTTATCACTGAAAGTCACACTTTGACTTCCTAAGTGTAAGCTCGGCACCCATCAATAACTTTAAAGCTATTTTTTTATGATAAGGTGACGAATGGATAAAAATTCAGTAAAACAGTGTCAAGCATAGTAAGTTCCAGATAAAATGCACTAGCAAGTGAGTTTTTTAGTAACTTAGATCAAGGTTTAAATAAAAATATGGATATGGGGAAGACTTCAGTAAGAAACTTGAAATATATATACCATTTACATCAGGTAATACTAGTAGATATATGAATAAAACCTTCTGAAACAAGAACTTCTTTAATCAAAAGGGGAACTCTGATAAAATCATAAACAACATCACAACAAATCCTTCATTGCAATACATATACAATAGATCAATTAAAACCTTCAACATACTGCAAATCAGAGTAAGACAGAAACAAGATGATAGGGGAAAAAGGTTTATTTCTATTAACCAAAAAGTCTCAGGTATGGTACATAAAATTAGAGAAGTCTCCATTACCTTCACAACATCAAGATATGAGTCTCATCTCAACCATTCGAACCCTTCCTAGTATTACTATGTCTATATTATAGTCTAGACTGCCAAAGACATATTTACAATTTGAATAACAATCTTATCCTAGGATCCATTTTCCCTCAAATATGTGTGGCAACAGGTGGATAACAGAAAATAACAAAAATACTAAAATCTAGGCTAATGTTGGCAACATCCTTAACATTTTGTTTATGGTTGATGAAGTGCCCCTTCGAGCGCATCTTCCTTTGGTAGGTGTCCTCCCAGCTTACAACTGACCCTTAGACAATTTTTTTGCATTCATCTAACCATTTGGCAACTGATTATTCCTTCAAAACCTCTAGAACAAGAGTTTGCAACATAGTTCGTAGTGTTATCATGTATCAGACAGTTCACAATGCCAGGCACTGCGATCTTTCCTATAGCAGCTCATTGCATTTAACAAAACCAAAAAAAATCCCAAAAAACTATCTCCAGTGCTTCAAATATTGTAATCAACTCATAATATGGTATATGAATTGAAGAGATCATCTCAAACTTAAAAATGATTTATACGGCATAACCATCCTCAAAATTTTCAAAAATGCATAAACAGGAAACTATCAAAACTGATATTGTTTTAGGAAGTTCATCTTCTTCATTTTCTGACTTTCAAGCTCCTCCTGGTTTCAAATTTAGCTAACATATCCATATTCCTCTTGTCCATCTCCTCTTTGAAAGGTTGTAGATCCATCTTTAGCTTTCTTATTTGTGCCTGGTAAACTATGTTATGTTTGTATAAGTTTTTGAGCTACCTATGGAGGGGCTGAAACCTTTTGGCTATAAATATGGATTTGTCAAAAGTTTCACGACATAATTCCACGAGTCCCTTGAAACTCTTCTTTGCAACAACTCCCCTTTATTCATTTCATCAAATTCATCCCTTTCCTCTTTAAGTTGTCTTTTGAACCTCTTAAAAGTAGGATTGCTCTTTTCTTGAGGAGTAGCGATGTTGATGATTTCAACAGGTTTTTAAACCTCTATGAATTTACCTTTTCTTTGAGCTAAAACATCTACTGCATCATCCTTCACAGAGATATCTTGCTTGGTTGTTTCTCTTGTAAGAGGCCTCCTAGATTTGACCTTGCCAGTTGCACTAGGTAAAGGGAATACCAGCGTCCTTCCTCTCAAACCTATAGCTTTAGTTGAATGAACCTCTATTGGACTGGGATCTATAATAGGTGAAGCTTCTCTTTGTGAATAATGTGAAGGTCCTCCTCCTTCATGATCCTTTGTTGCTTTATCATCTCTAGCAGTCTTAGTGTTGTTTCTTTTCTTGTTCATTTTTTAATATACAGGCTTGTCAATATGAAGAGGGATTTGCATTTTAGACTGAGGAGTGGGAACAACATTTAGCTGGAAGTGCGAAGAAGTAATGAATGCTTCCCACCTAATGTTTTTCTTTCTCAATTCCTCCATTACCATCATATTTATAAGGCCTGAATGGAAGACACTTGTATCAACTTCTTTTGATTTAGCTTGTACCCTGTCAAACATTTTTCCAATACTTCTAAACATGTAGAAAGGGAGATTCATGGCATCTTTACCTGTGAAGTGTAGCAATAGCCTTATATGGTATTGATATATCATGCTAAATCTCCCTTCACATGTGAAGTATCTTTGAATCACCTTCAACATCTTATCAAAGCCCTCCAACATATGGTTTATGGGCACTCCCATTGACAAATTGTCTCCTTGGTATTTTGGTTTGAGGAATTCCTTGGAGAAAGCAACATTCAGGGTCATGGTCTTGAACCATCTCTCACCAGTGTTAGGTAGCTCAGTTGTTGCTGAGATGGAAAATTCAGACACCTCAAACTCCAATATCCCAACCCTAGTTTTGGTCCCATCAAAGTTAAGTGAAAACTCCCTAGCCACCTCTAGGTGCCCTCTTTGCATTTTCTGACAAAAATTAGTGTAGCCTACTCTTTGGAAAACTTCCCTAATCAAGGGTTCAGAATTAAAAAGTTTCATATCGTAGGGCTCTGTTCTCACAATTCCACCTCCTTTGTGAGCCTTCCTTTGTTGTGGACTATCCATTAATGTTTTTTGAATAAAACCTTACCACAATATTTAATGATTGCTAGAGGTGAAACAAGGAAAACAAAGGATTATGGTTTTAATGGATAAACTTCTCCATTAGGCTAGTTTTGTGTAAACATTTTGTGCTTCTCAACTCATTTTACCTCCAGGAATAAAACAAGGTATATTTCAATCAGGAAGATGAAGGGAAAGACTAGTAAAAAAATATTATGAAGGGATATCAGAACAAATCTTTGCAAAACAAGTCTTATCAACCTCAGAGTTGTTCACAATATCACTACTCTTTTGCAAAAATCAGATTGACTTCCACAGGTGACTAATTTTACATTGCAGAGTATATAGGAGTGTAATTAAGTTTTTGAGCTTGTAGAAGATAGGTTTTTGTCAAAAGGTGCTGGAATAGAGGGTTCGCAGCGCTGGGTTTGTTGCACAGAGTTCGCAGCCCGAGGGCAGGGGTTTTGAAATGTTTAGGAAAGATAACCAAAGCAGGCAAAATGGATAAGTGGGAAAGGTGGCGTAAACCCAGGGATACTTATGGCTTAATGAGAAAGGCTCATAGCACATGAAAATGTGTTTCAGAACTTGTCAACAAGTAAATGAGATAGTTCGCAATGCCTATCACCAATTTGGAGCACCCAAAAGGAAAAACAAATAACAAGCCCTTTCCTGACCTTCAAATAATGTGAAAATTCTCATGGAGTACCTGGTGGCCTTGAGTCAAAAGTTGGTATCTCTGAATTTGCACAGGGGCGCTTGAAAATTATCCAACCTCCAATTCGTCTTCTTCAGCCAGTTCACAACGTCAAGTTCGTAGCACCTGTCTATAGCATTAGGTTCACAGCGTCGATCTAAAAATTGATTTGTACACTTGGAGAAAAAAATTAGAAGCCTTTATGACATAATCCCTGGATATTGGTTTAAAATATCAGCTCTGAAAACAAGGAGATCTCCATTGACACAACCCATAAATTCAATGATGGCAATGAATGCATGGTGTACCTTTGAATGCACTACGAACTCTCCTAGTGAGTTGGCAGCGTACATATCAAAATTGATTTTACATCTTAACGGGTAAAGGTGACAAAAGGAGGGGTCATCGTACATCATGGAGGAGGTGACATGTCAGGGTGATGATGGAGAATTTGAAAGATGTGACTTGTGAAGGTTTTATCCAACTTGTTATGATAGCAAGGCATAACCCAATGAATCTTTAGAACAAAGCCAAAACTAACCTTATTCTGTTTATACCAAAAATTGAAAAATGACTTTGGAAAAGGGACATAAAACCTAAAACTTAATGAAAACCTATAACTAAAAATCAAAACTATGATGATTTTTTTACCCTTACAATTCTATGTGATAACATTGGCTCCATAGGGGATGGCATGCTCCCTATGAGCTGACAAGAACATGCAACTTCAGTGTTTTTTTTTTTTTTCTCAAGAACATGCAACTTCAGTGTTTTTTTTTTTTTTTGTTAGTTTGTCCGTGACATGTGGGACTAACTTGTGGCTAAGAAATCGTGACTCAGGGGCATCTAAGTCATCAAAATCACCCGAGGATCGCACCCGGCCTGAGCCACACCAACCCTTAACATGGTTGGATTTTTTTTGTCCCCGCAGGTTTCGAACCGGTGACTTTAACATCACGAAGTGCTTTAACAACACACTCTGTCACCGACTGTCCTACACCTCGAGGACTGCAACTTCAGTGTCTTATCCAAGGGCTATTGGGTCATTATTTAAATCAAACAAAACAAGTTAAAACCGATGTTTACAATGAAAGGAAATCCACTCATGGCTTTAAGAAAAGTATTTCTTCAGAAAATGCCCATTAGTTGGGCTACCATAAATTTCAGAGTCTTACAAGTTCTACAATTTATAAGTGTTATTTAGAAAAACTTCAAAAATCTTGAAAGGACCAATCCACAAGGCTTTGAAATTACCATGTTTTCCCTTGTCTTGTATTTTTGCATCCCATTTGAGCACCAGGTCTCCCACATAGAAATCTTCTTTCTTTACCTTCTCATCAAAAGCTTGCTTAATCTTTTGCTAATGGCTCTGTGCTTTATAAAAGAGTTTCTCCCTAGTCTATTGTACTTCCACTAGCTAATGCATCCTCCTGATCATATCATCTAGCTCTCCTTGTTGGTATTGAAGAAACTTTGCCACAGGTAATACAAGTTGAGAAGGAAAAATAGCCTCATTTCCATAGACCAACTGAAATGGAGTAGTACCAATTGATCTCTTGGTCGTTACTCTATCTTCCCATAGAGAAAACTCCAGCTTTGAATCCCAAGACTTTTTGTTATTCTCCAACAGTTCTTTGATGATCTTTACTAGACTTTTGTTAGAGGACTCTGCCAAGCCATTACCTTGAGGGTAATAAGGAGTAGAATTTTCACAGAATTTGACCAGAGGTCCAACTTTAAAAGTTGTAGCATTGTCAGTCATAATCTTGTTAGGACATCCAAACCTTGACAAAATGTCTTTCGGGAAGCCAATTACTACTTTATGTGTTGCATTTCTTGTAGGAATGACTTATATCCACTTGATGAAATAATCAGTGGCAGACATGATCCAACGATGTTGGCCACTTGAAACTGAATGGATTTCTCCAATGAAATCGAATCCCCATTGTTGGAAGGACCAGATACCATAATAGGCTTCAGAGGCAATGATTTTAGTTGTTGCTTGCCTAAGAATTTTTTACATTTATCACACACCCTGATCTTTGCACAGACATTAGTGAATAAACTAGGCCAAAAATACCCAGCTCTGAGTATTTTATATGCTGTGGTCCTCCAAAAATGATGGCCTCCACATATGCTATCATGAAAATCATACATGGTTTGCTTTGCCTCATCCGGGTCCAAGCATCTTAAAAGAACCCCTACAGGATCCTTCCAATACAAAACATGATCAACAATGAAATATCTTATTGCTTTGAGCTTCAAATCCCTCACCTTAGTTTTTTGAAGTCCAGCAAGGGGATGCAATGTCTGCAAGAAATGGATAAGGTCTTTGTACCAATTACACTATGCCAATTTGGGGATGATATGTGAGTTGCTGCCAGCAATATCAGTCTGCTGATATACAAAATCTGCATTCATGAAATTAACCCCAATTGCCTTACAGTTTGATTCAATTAACAATCTAGCTAAACCTTTCCCTTTTACCAGCTTGGTTGGTTTCATATCAAGATCAAATTCCAAAATTTTGGCAATCTAATTACCCCTCTTTCCATCAATGCCAGGCTGAATAGGAATTCCTTTAACAGAGGTTGATGGGACATAAGCAATAATTCTAGAATGCAAAACATACACTCTGGAAGCCTTGAGGGATTTAACCAAAGCATAAGCTTGCTTCTCCATGATGTCATACCTGATTTAAACATCTCTCAAAGACCTGCTCAGAAAAGAAATAGGTCGCTCCATTCCATCTGAGTTTTTTTGAAGGAGGACAACAACTAATGTGTCATGTGAGGCAAAAGAAAATATCAGAAATTATTTTGAATAATCAAGGTTGACAAGAACAGGTGCCTCAGTCAGTGCTTGTTTAATTTGATTCAAAGAATTTCTAGCTTCAAGTGTCCAATTTACCTCATTTCCCTTTCTCAACATGGATTTGATATACTTAACCAACTCAACAAAATTAGAAATGAATCTTCTCAAGAAGTTTATCTTACCCAGGAAGGAATGGATCTCTTTCTTATACCTAGGGAGAGACAAAGTCTTGATATTCTCTACTCTACTTGGGTCAATTTTTACCCCTTCAGCTGAGACAATATGTCCCAATAACTTACCTTCCTTCATAGAAAAGAGGGACTTCTTGGGATTGAGTGACAATCCAATTTTTTTTCATTTTAGGAACACCTTCTTCAAATGTTGATAGTGCTCTTCATCATATTTTTAAAACACTACGATGTCATCCAAGTAGATCACCACAAACTTCTCCTTTTCTCCGATAAAAGAAATATCATTTGCACACTGAAAGGTTTCCTCTGCATTCATGAGACCAAAAGGCATCTTGGCATACATGAATGTACCCCAAGGAGTGGTAAATTTTTTCTTCTCCCTATCTTCTAGCAAAACAGAAATATAATTGTAGCCTGAAAATCCATCAATCATGTACATCCTTGCTGAGCCAGTCACCCTTTGCAAAATATGTTCCATCTTGGGCAAGGGATAGTTATCTTTCCTAGAACACCTTTTTAAATTTATGAAATAAACACAAAGTCTGATTTCTCCATTATTTTTCCTAACAGGGACAAGATTAGCTATCCACTCAGAATATCTCAAAGGTATGATGATCTGAGCATCAATAAATTTTTTGACCTCCTTCTCCATGATGGGCAGCAACATTGGATTAATTTACCTTAGTTTCTGTCTAAATGGTTTAGTATCATCCTTCAAAGCTATTTTGTGTTCAATAATGCTTGTGTCATAAGTTTGCAAATCATCATACTTCCAAGCAAAAACATCAGCAAATTCCTTTAGTAGTTTGATATACTCATTTCTTTGTTTTTCTAACGGACTACTAGATAGCTTGACATACTTGAGATTTTCATCAGTACCTAGATTTTAGTTTGTCAAATCATCATCTGCATTTGAACCTCTTACTTTGAAAGCCACATCATTACTATCAAATAATCTCTCTAAAGGAACCAATCCCTTGGGGATATGATTACTAGGCAATTGTACAATCTTGTGGTCTGCAATTTTATTTAGGAATTTATCAATATGAGGATTGTTTTCATCATCTAGATCTTGATCAATGTGAAGTGCAAAAAATTATTCCAATGTTTCCATAAATATTTTTATCTCGAGATCATCTTCAAACACCTTCCAATGTTTGACATTGTCATGTATGGAAGGCCTATATTTTACATATACATCGTACTTGAGTTTAGGTGGTAGTGGAAATTTAAAGTTGCTAGCAAAAGAAGCTCGGGATTCTACCAATGCATTTTCTTCTCTAGTAACAAAGGATGTATTGAAAGCTAGGAAGAAATTATCAATCAGATCACATAACTCATTTATTTAGGTCCTCAACCTTGGATTCTTTTCCTAATTTATATTTTCTGATCTAATGTACAATCAACTATGCATATCCAAAAACTGATAATTCTTCAATATTCATATCTTTAGCAACCCTCAACCCCAAAACTAGAGCCTCATATTGAACAACATTATTCTTGGTCTCAAATTCTAAATTGAAAGACAAAGTTATGAATTCTTGAGAGGGGGAAATGAAAACCACTCCAACACTAACACTATATTTAGAAGATGCCCCATCAAAAAACGTTTTCCAAACTTGAGCACCTTGTTTTATTGTTTCACGTGCTATTGGTGATGGCATTCTTATTTCCAAAGGTAGTTGAGGGAGATCAGTGAGCTACAGAATGCTAGATCCCAAATCAGTGTCCACAACATAAATAGGATGGTTGGTGGGGTTACCTTCATCACTGATAATATAAGCTAGATGTTCTTCTTTATATAGTCTTATATTTTCACCTCCAAAGACAGGTGTTGTGGCATAGGAGAGATCCATCTGCAATGTTCCTCCCAATATCTTAACCCATGATCTAGAAAATAATATTTCGAACTTAGGGGGAACATCTACAACAAATTTCTCCATCACTATACTCTTCATCGGAAATTGGAAAAGGGTAACAACCAAATATTTGATCACCCCAATGCATTTCACTTTCCTTGAATCAAAATAATATAGATCATGATATGGTTTGGTGATCTCTAGACCCAGTTCATCCATTACAGATTTAGGCATTAAGTTGTGAGATGCATCTAATCCCATCAAGTTGTTGTGTAAGATATTGGCATGCACATTCAAGGAGGTATAAAAAGGAGGGGAAGAGTCATCCCTATATTCTACTAAGGGCCCCAATATCACTGCAGGTTTTTTATCTTTCAAATTCACTGAATCTGTTGAATGGGAAGAAAAATCAGACTGTAGCATTTTAGAAATGGACTTCTTGAAATCTTCATTCTTTATCAACTCTATGAATGGACTGGAATTTTGATCTTCTAAATTTCATTTTCAAAGTTAAAAGAATATGGGGATTTTAGAATTTATTTTACTTCTGGGACAGGGGCTTTAAACCATAGGTTGATTATTTTATTACTCATTTCCTTTCTTTAGTGCAACCATTGTTTTAGTAGAGGGGTCTAATTTTTTAGGTTGATTTGAAATAAGGATTTCCCTCTTTATATTTTGACCTCAAGTTGTACTTATTCTGATTTTCATTTGTTTTTTCTCCCTTTCTTAACTCATTTAGTTAGCTATTCATTAGGGACTCTTCATAGGCAGATTGAGTTAGGTGAGGAGAAGTATATGTGTCTCTTAGACAGTGAATTTATTGATCAGTGCCCTCCTCTTCTCCTTCTTCATCATCAAACATATTGTTTTGGAGAGGAGTCTGAACCTTTTGATCATCTCTATTCCTCTGATCTCTTTGAAGGATTTCAGGAGCATTATTTTGTCTTCTGAAGTTGTTTCGGTTTCCAAAATATTGTGTGTTTTTGTTTGTTTGTCTCCCCTCTAATTTCATTTTTTCCATTTCTATAGAATGAGATTTGACTAACTTGGTCAATTCATCCACCTGAGAGTTAGTTGCTGAAGCATCAGAGGTGGAAGCTTCTGCCTTTTGTTTCCTCCTATCCCGATCATATTTTCCTCTTAATTTGTCTGCAACCAATATGTTTGATTCCACTTCTAGGGAAACATATTTCATGTGTGCTAGTGAAGTATATCTTATCTCTCTCAACAGAAGACAAAATCCATGATCAAAAGCACTAGCATAGGTTATTTTGGAAGAGATTTCAATCGGTTTGATCTCTGTAGGAATTTTATTATACATTTTTTTGAATCTTTTGGAAAAGTTTGATACTAACTCACCTTGCTTTCTTTTGAGAGAACCAAATTTAGTGATATAGTACAGAAAGTCCTTCTTGTCCCTCCAATGCCTTAAAAATTCATCATCAAGGAATTCAATCCCAACAATTTATACAGGAGGTAAACCCCTAAACCATTTTTTGGCTTCACCATCAAGGCTTTGTACAAAAACTCTCATCCACGCATCCTCATTTTCAATGTTCATATTATCAACATAGCTATAAAAAGTTGCAAGGTGTTCCTTTGTAGTTATATCCTCTTTGCTTCTGAACTTGGGAATATACTTTAGATAGTCTCCTACTGGGAGAGCATTCATAGGTTGAGGAAGCACTAGAAGAGCATATCTAGTAGCCATAATGACATTCATTGTATTATGGGGAGGGTTTGCACCTACCATTGGATTAGGAAGAGGAATATTTTGAGTCATAGGGGAAGTGGGAGGTGATTTGATAGGAAAAGCTACAAAATGAATCTCATGTATCTTAGGTAAAGGAAGAGTATAAGATGAAGGAGTTCCAGTTTTAACAAAAAATGGTTGGATCTTGAAGGAGGATGGGGAAAACTTAAGAGGAACAGGGGTTCCTTCTTCTTTGGTCACAGAAAATTTGAAAGAATCGGGAGAGGGAGAACCTGGGAGGGGAAATTCCTCTATACTCTCAAGTCTAAACCAATTTACAATCTTAGAAGATGCAAGAACATCAAAATTCTCTAGACTTTCTTCTTTCAACTGAGGAGAAAAAGATGAATACTCAATAGGAAATTCTCTTATTTTAACTTCAGAAGCTTCAACAATAAGTAATTTGGAAATTCTAGATACAACTATTGGTGTTTGAAAAATAGAGTCAGGTAAGTTCCCAGCAGTACTTGAGAAAATAGATGAAGAGGCGCCTTTAGTTTACTGATCACTGTGCACCTCAGAATCAATATTTTCTCTATCGTACAACCCAAGGAAAAGTATTCAATCCATTACCCGACAATGACGCCAAGAATGTTAGCACTGAAATTCACACTTTGACAGCTAAAGTGTAAGCTCAACACCCATCAATAAGTTTAAAGATAATTTTTTATGATAAGGTGAGGAATGGATAAAAACCCAGTAAAACAATGTCAATCACAGTAAGTTCCAGATAAAATGCACCAAAAAATGAGGTTTTGAGTAACTTAGATCAGAGTTTAAAGAAAAAGATGGATAGGGGGAAGACTTCAGTAAGAAAGGTGAAATATATCTAAAATTTACATCGGGTAATACTAGTAGATATATGAAGAAAACCTTCTGAAACAAGAACTTCTTTAATCAAAATGGGAACTCTGATAAAATCATAAACAACATCACAAAAAATCCTTCATTGCAATACATATACAATAGATCAATTGAAACCTTCAACAGACTACAAATTAGAGTAAGACATAAACAATATGATAGGGGGGAAAGACGGATTTCTGTTAGCCAAAAAGTCTCAGCTCTGGTACATAAAATAAGAGATGTCTTTGTTACCTTCACAACATCAAGATATGAGTCTCATCTCAACCGTTCGAACCCTTCCCAGTCTTACTATACCTATCTTATAGTCTAGACTACCAAAGACAACTTTACAATTTGAATAAAAACCTTATTCTAGGATCCATGTGCCCTCAAAGAGGCATGGCAACATGTGGATAACAGAAAATAACAAAAATACTAAAATCTAGACTAATGTTGACAACATCCTTAACATTTTATTTATGGTTGATGAAGTGTCCCTTTGAGCGCATATTCCTTTGACAGGTGGCCTCCTAGATTACAACTGACCCTTAGACAATTGTCATTCATTCTTATAACCATCTAGCAGCTGATTATTCCTTCAAAACCTCCAAAATAAGAGTTCACAACACAGTTTGCAGCGCAAGCCTGTATAAGCCAGTTCGTAGTGCCAGGTGCTGCGAACTTTCCTGTAGGATCTCATTGCATTTTACAAAACCCAAAAACATCCCAAAAAACTATCTCTAGTGCTTCAACTGTTGTAATCAACTCATAATATGGCATATGACTTGAAGAGATCATCTCAAACTTAAAAAATATTTATAAGGCATAACCATCCTCAAAATTTTCAAAAATGCATAAACCTGAAACTGTCAAAACTAATATTGTTTCAGGAAGTTCATCTTCTTCATTTTCTGACTCTGGAGCTCCTCTTAGTTGCAAATTTAGCTAACATATCCACATTCCTCTTGGCCAACTCCTCTTTGAAAGGTTCCAGCTCCATCTTTATCTTTTTGAACTGTGCCTGGTAAGCTTTGTTCTATCTGTATAAGTTTCTTAGCTGCCTGTGGAGGGGCCAAAACCTTTTGGCTATAAATCTAGCTTTGTCAAGAGTTTCACGATATAATTCCATGAGTCCCTTGAGCCTCTTATTTGCAACCAACTCCCCCTTCTTCATTTCATCAACTTCATCCCTTGCCTCTTTAAGTTGTCCTTTGAGCCTCTTAAAAGTAAGATTGCTCTTTTCTTGAGGAGTAGTGATGTTGATGATTTCAACAAGTTTTTCAACCTCTATGAATTTACCTTTTCTTTGAGCTGAAAATCCTACTGCATCATCCTTCACATGGATCTCTTTCTTGGATGCTTCTATGGAAAGAGGCCTCCTAGATTTGACCTTGTCAACTACACTGGATGAAGGGAATACCAACCTACTTCCTCTCAAACCTGTAGCTTTAGTTTAAGGAACCTCTACTATACTGGGATCTATAATAGGTGAAGCTTCTCTCTGTGAAGACTATGAAGGTCCTCCTCTTTCATGATCCTTTGTTGCTTTATCATCTCTGGCAGTCTTGGTGCTCTTTCTTTTCTTGTTTATTTCTGAATTTACAGTCTTGTCAATATAAAGAGGGCTTTGCATTTTAGACTGAGGAGTGGGAACAACATTTAGCTGGAAGTGAGAAGAAGTAATGAATGCTTCCCAATTAATGTTTTACTTTCTCAATTCCTCCATTACCATCATCTTTATAAGGCCTGAATGGAAGACACTTGTATCAACTTCTTTTGATTTAGCTTGTACCATGTCATACATTTTGCCAATACTTCTAAACAAGTAGAAAGGGAGATTCATGGCATCTTTACCTGTGAAGTGTAGCAGTAGCCTTATATGGTATTGATATATAATGTTAAATCTCCCTTCATAGGTGAAGTTTCTTTGAATCACCTTCAACATCTTATCAAATCCCTCCAACATATGATTCATGGGCACTCTATTTGACAAATTGTCTCATTGGTATTCCGGTTTGAGGAATTCCTTGGAGAAAGCAACATTCATGGTCATGGCCTTGAACCATATCTCACCAGTGTTAGGTATCTCAGTTGCTACTGAGATGGAAAATTCAGACACCTCAAACTCCAATATCCCAACCTTAGTTTTGGTCCCATCAAAGTTAAGTGAAAACTCCCTAGCCACCTCCAGGTGCCCTCTGTACGTTTTTTGACAAAAATTAATGCAACCTACTCTTTGGAAAACTTTCGTGATCAAGGGTTCAAAATTAAAAAGATGCATATCGTAGGGCTCTGTTCTCACAATTCCCCCTCCTTTGTGAGCCTTCCTTTGTTGTGGACTATCCATTAATGTTTTTTGAATAAAACCTTACCACAAGATTTAATGATTGCTAGAGGTGAAACAAGGAAAATAGAGGATTAGGGTTTTAATGGATAGACTTATCCAATAGGCTAGTGATCCGAAAAGATATTTTAATGACTGTGGTTGAGTTATTAATTGCATGTGTTGATTAACCATTTATGAATTTGAATGAAAGAGGAAGGATTTAATGAAGAATCATAGTAGCCATAAGACAATATACAGATCTGAACTGAAGCAATAATAACAACAAACCATAACAAGAGAAGTGATAACGGAGTTCGGCAAGGTTGCCTACGTCTCTGGGCCTTTGTCTCAGTGGGGGAGGCTTCTTTATTAATTATTCAATGCTTGAAAATTATAGAAAAAGTACATCAAATGGATCTCATACTAACCTCATTGTGTTCTTCTCGACCTCATAAATCCAACACAACTGACGACACTGAAAAAGACTGAGTGTAGCTCCCAGAAATGGCCTGCAAGCGTCTGCTCCTCAACAGCTTCCCTGGATAAAAATGGTATTTTCTTTGCTTTGCTTCAGCATAACTCTTATATGACTATCCTCCATGGCCTCAAATAGGCATGTTTTATATAGTTCTGAAGTTGGTTATCCTTCCCAACTTCCTCCCAAAATCTGGGCTCAAAAAGAGCCCAATATCTCCCAATAATGGCCAAATCCTCCATTAACAGGCCTGAAAATCAATAAAAATCCAAAAATATACAATAAAACCCACTCAGCAATAAAGTAGGGTGCAGCCCTTTATTTACTGACCCTTGGGCATATGGGTTGCGCCATGTGGCCAAGCGCCCATGCGCAGGCCCCTTACTTCTCGGCGCTTGGTCGTATAACTAGCCATATGGCCAAACCCAGAGCTAAAAATGATCGTATATCGTTAGAGATCCCTGCATCCGTTGGCTGGTGGTTACATATGGTATAACACACCTGCGGGCTAGGGCTTAGCCCCAACCCCCTTCCGCAACCATTCAAAACAAATACACTTTATATATATTAAAGTGGGTTTCATATAATAAGAAACAATATGGCGCATTGGTGGTGGACTATTTACCAAAGTGTTGTGCTAGCCATAGGTATTGGGGTCGAACCCCATGAGTTCCATAAAAAAAATTCGCTGCCAACTAGTGATAGGGTGCCACGTGGCACCTCTTCATTTGCCTGAAAAATGCCACATGTCAACATGTGATTGGTCCCTGTCACCATCCAGTCATCGTGCTGCCACATGTCATTATGTTGATGTCAACTTGGTGATGTCTTGCTAATGTTAGCGTTGACTTTTTTCCATTTGACTGTTGACTTTTTAGCTCTTTGGGAAAACGATCAGAGTGTGATAACTCTCGCATACAACGTCCATTTGAGAAAGTAAATATATGGCTGGAATCAGCGTGACGATTCGGTCGCAATGGAATTGGTTTCGTCTGATTCTGAGAACTTTCATTTTTGAGCCTTTTCTAGACCCGGAAGCCTCCTAGATCCGATTCTGGATCACACCTCCCCACTAAGGACCTTTTGGTCCCCAAAAGGTTACTGACCAGTCAACAAGCTTGAGATAAGCCACCCGGCATGTCCTCTATCTCTGAACTCTGTCCTGTGCACCTGTCTCATCAAGATCAACTGTAACACAATCATGACAACTGACAGCATATTGTTAGCCATTTGAACCCTGTCACATTTCACTGAAGCCACTATCATCCATGTAGACAACATTACTAATGATAGCATAAAAAAGACGACTGCAAATGAGTTGATATACTTGTAATATTTGCACGACATGAGCTTATCTTGAAGCAACCTGTGATTGATTTTCCATTCAACAATCATTTCTTGTTCTTGCTTAAGATCGATTACTTCATTTGAAACAATTATTGGTTTGTTGCTTGTTTGAACTGCCTTCTTTAATTGTTACATTGTTTGAAGTGTTTTATTTGCCTTAACATGATGAGTATGAACCACATAATCTTGACCTGCTTTGGTTAATTGATATTGATTCTTTGTCCTGTAGAAGATTGCCTTACGATCATATAAGTATGGACTACCTAAGACCATTCCACATTCACTTAACGACACTACATCACATGTTACCTCATCCACATACTTAGATGAAATTGAAAATTTGATTGTGCATTGTTTTGTTATCTGAATTTGATGATGATTGATTATCCATTTAAGTGTGTAAGGCTTATGATGTACTTGTGTTTTTAACCCCAACTGCTTAACCAATTCTTCTGAGATCAGATTAGCTTGAGATCCACTGTCGATTAATGTGTCTATCTTAGTGTGTTGCATGATGGTCCTTATATGAAACAAGTTACTTCTACAATCAATTCTTTCACCAATTTTACCTGTCATACCAACCAATGAGATCTTAGATTCGTCACCTAAATCCGATCCCAAGTCTGTGGGTCTTGTTGTCGCTGCCACTGCTTGCCTTCCCTTCTTTTCCTTGAACCACTTTGGCCTCTTCTCGGGATGCAACTGCCAACAACATTCCTCATCATGCCCCTCTTTCTTGCAATGCTTGCAAGAGGGCTTCCCTTCCTTCCTTGCCACTGCATTTGAATTCTTTCCATGCCATTTCCTCTTGTCCTCTTTCCTTGAAGATGAATCCCCTGATATACCTACTTTCCCTGCTTCAATATACATCACTTGAACAGAAACCTCATCAAGGTTAGTGGGTCCAAACATGAATACAATATTTCTAATATGGGCAGGTAAACCTCCTATATACTTCATAAGGGTTTCCTATGTATGTAAATGGATATCTAACATCAAAGCCATTTTTCGAAAGCCATATTTATACTCTTGCACTATTTGTCCTTTTCTTAGTTTTAAAGATTGCCATTCAATTAATGTTTTTTATTTATAACCCAAAGGATAGAATTGTTTCCTAAGTGCATAAATGAAGCTTTTCCATGATGGAAATACATTACCCACTTGTTGTGTTTCATTTTGCAACTTGCTTTGCCACCAGATGAGAGTTGTACCTGCAAGTCTCAAAGATGCCAACTTGATTTGTGTGGCCTCATCCTTGATCTGTTGCACATTGCAGTATACCTCCATCTGCCTGATCCAATTATCAATTTTTTCTGCATTAACTTCACCATCATATATGGGCAACTCAAATTTTACATCAAGTTTTAACAATGGCATTTCATGTTTATTCTTATGAAATTTTTTCTTTCCATTAGATTTAGAACTTGAACTTGAAGAAGAAGGAGAAGAAGGAGGTGTTGATGGAGGTGAAGGAGGAATATAAGGATGGTCCTCTTCCTCTTCACTTTTTCCCTTTGAAGAATCACCCAAAACTGGACGCTTCCGTTCCAAGTAATCTTTGTACAAGACTTTCACCATCTCTGACATAGCAAGGAATGTTTTCTGGAATTCTTTCTCATCTTGAGAAATCCCTTCTTCTGATGCCATCTTCTCGCTGTGAGAAGCTCTTTTTCTCAATCCAATTAATGGATTCTCTGCAAAAAGCTCACCTTCACCACGCTATAGCTTTTCCCTGGTTAACATGCAAAACTCAAATCCAAATGTCAACTAGCTCTGATACCACTTGATCCACCGGATCTTTTAATGACTATGGTTGAGTTTTAATTTTGCATGCGTTAATTAACCATTTGAGAAACTTAGTGAAAGAATGAGGAAAGAAGAGGAATTATAACAGCCATATATACAGATGCAGATCTGAAATGAATAATAGATAGCAAACCATAACACACAGATTGATAACGGAGTTCGACACAACTTTGCCTACGTCTCTGGGCCTTTTCTCTGTGGGGGAGGCTTCTTTATTTCTACTCAAAAGATCAAAAGTACATCGCTGCAATGCCAAATGGATACAAGATTGATCTGGTCATGTTCTTCCAGATCTCTAGAACCATGCAAAGAAAACGACACGCAAAACGGACATCCGGAGCTCCCAGAAATGATCCGACAGCATCTCCTCCTCAAAAGCTTCTCTGCCTCAAAATGGCTTTGGCTTGGCTTCTCCTCAGCATTATTCTACTTTGAATGCCCCTTATGGCCTCAAACATGCCTTGGTTATATAGATGGGAAAGTTGGTTTCTCATCCCCAACTTCCTCCCAAAAATTAGGCTCCAAAACTACCCAATAACTCCCAAAAACCATTAAAAATAGGCTTAATTACCATTAAAACCCAAAAATTGGTTATAAAACCCACTTTATAGTTAGATTTGGGCATAATCCCCCTCTTTCCCAGTGCGCTCCCCCTTGACAGGGTCATATGGGTTCATATGGCCAAGTGCTAGCCCTAAGGGCTAAGCGCTGGCCCCTCTCCATACAATACTTTGCAATATATTTCATAATGTGGGTTTCATAACATAAAAATTAATGTGGTGCATTGGTTATAGGACTATTGTGAAGGCGCTTAGGCTTAGTGGTTGGTCATGGGTTCAAAACCCATGGACCCCAATTTTTTTTGAAACCTGCCACTTTGACTGATGACTGGGTGCCACATGGCTGCCCATGACTGGGCCACGTGACACTTTCCCATTCGACGGACAAATTCCACTTGTCAACCATTGACTGGTCCAGTTGCCTGCCACATGTCTGCCCTGTCAGCAAACTTGCCCAATCACCATTAGCCAGAGAGTGCCACATCATCTACTGCACAGTCAACATGCTGATGTCATCAACATTGACTTTTTGACCAGTTGACCTTTGACTTTTTACCTGTTTGGGCTTCCGATCAGAACGCGATAAATTTCACATACGGATCCCGTTTGAAAAATTAAATATACCGTCGAAATTGGGAAGACGAGATGGACGCAATGGAGTTGGTTTCGTCGGATTCTGAGCACTTTCATTTTTGAGCATTTTTCAAGCCCTGTCAGGCTTCTGGATCCGATTTCGGATCAATTCTGTTGGAAAATATTTAACAGACAGTGAATGCTTGTCATTGATGGAAAGTAAAACAATGATGGCAGAGGATTGTTGACAAGAATCATTGATGGAAAGATCAGACTAAGCGGAACAAAGTAAACTTGGGAGGAGAAGCATTTCTGATCGTTGGAAGAGAAGCATTTTTTATCGTTGGATCCCATTCAAAATTCCTGAAAGAAGGAGGACCGTCAGATCTATTAGTAGACAAGAAGAATGTGCACAAGAGGAGGACAGATCTCAGGCATCAGATCTGAGCCCAAGGATCGACCATCGTTGGATCATGAAGAACCTGCACCTTCATTAAAGTGCAAGGAGAAATGGGCATACAAAATCCCGAAAGAAGGAGGATCATCCATCTTCGGGCATGATACGTGGACATAGATCAACATTTCACTGACTGGAAAGTCAAAAGTAAGAAATGATCCAACCTCTCATCTCCCGAAATCGCGATTTAATCGCAGCCGTCAGTTCGAGGTGTGATCTGGACCGTCGACTCCATTTCGGAGTTTCACGACTCGTGACTTGAAGAGGCAAGAAATATGACCATTGAAATCATGATTTAATTGCAACCATTATATCAAGGTGTGATCTGGACCATAGACTCCATTTTGGAGTTTTGGGACTCGCAACTTGAAGAGGCAATAAATATAACCTTCGAAATCGCGATATGTGAAATCGTGATTTATTCACAGCCATCAGATCGAGGTTTGTTCTAGATCGTTGATCTGAGCTCCATCTCAGAGCTTCTCCTATCACGAGTTGAAGAGGCAAGATACATAACCATCGAAATCGTGATATGCGAAATCGCGATTTATTCACAGCCGTCAGATCGAGGTTTGTTCTGGACTGTTGATCTGAGCTCCATCTCGGAGCTTCACCTATCGCGAGTTGGAGAGGCAAGATACATAACCGCCGAAATTGTGATTTGTGAAATCACGATTTACTCACAGCCGTTAGATCAATGTTTGTTCTAGACCGTTGATCTGAGCTCCATGTAGGAGCTTCGCCTATCGTGAGTTGGAGAGGCAAGATACATAACCGCTGAAATCGCAATATGAGAAATTGCGATTTAATCCCAGCCGTCAGATCAAGGTGTGATCTGGACCATTGATTTAAGTTTCATTTCAGAGTTTCGCCTATCGCAACTTGGAGTGACAAGGACCTCCATCGAAGGAATCATGAGATGTGAATTCACGATGAGATCTGGATCGTAGATTCATCGAGATCATTGACCGTTGATCTCAGCTCCATCTTGGGGTTTCGGGGATCTCAACTTGGATATTCGAGATGCCTCATCTCCAAACTCACAAAATGCGAATTCGCGAAAAGCACTTTATGTATAAGCACTTGGTCATGGCCTTGGTCATATTGAGGAAGGAGCTAACGCAGAAAGTTCTGTATTAGAGCTTCGGAGATCACAACATGAAGTGTCGAGACATGCTGCAACAGGAATGCCGAAATGCCGAAACTCAATTTAAAGGAAAGGTTAATAAAGTTCATCCAACGGTGCAGATAAAACTGAATATGATCGGAGGGCTACAGTTCTCTCTCACAGTTAATTTATCAGTTACGAATCTGTTAGCAAAACAAATTCATGATTCCTGATCGGTTGGTGTTTCAGTTGCTCAGACAATTTTTCTTTTGCCTAAGAAGATGCGAAGTGGAATTGCTGTGGGAGGTGTGCATAAAAGAAAATGATACAGATGGTGCACAGTTGGTTGTTCTGGACGAAAAATGAATTAAACAATAAGAAAGGGGAAATCACAGGATGTACAGTGTGAGATAAATAAATATGCGCAGTGTGAGATAAAACTCAGAGAAGAGTAACAGATGAGGAAAAGACTTGAAGTAGAGAAGAATGACAGAACAAGTTGAAGCAGAGCAGAATGACAAAACAAGTTGAAGCAGAGAAGATTTGCAGAACAGACAAAGGAAGAGAAGAATTGCAGAACAGTCAGAAGAAGACCAGATTTACAGAACAGAGAAGTGGTAAGAATCGATTTATGCGTGTAGTTATCTATTTATTTATTCATTCATTTTCCAGGGTGGTTGGGAGGTGCTAGGGAGGACTGTTTTCCTCAGAGGTTCAAGTGGGAGCTTGAACACAGGGAGTTGTAGAAAGAGGAAGGATTTAATGAAGAAGCATAGCATCCATAAGACAATATACATATCTGAACTGAAGCAATAAGAACAGAAAACCATAACAAGAGAAGTGATAACAAAGTTCATCAAGGTTGCCTATGTCTCTGGGCCTGTCTAAGTGGGGGAGGCTTCTTTATTAATTATTCAATGCTTGCAAAGTACATAAAAAGTACATCAAATAGATCACATACTGGTCTCACTGTGTTCTGCTCGACCTCATAAATCCAACACAACTGACGGCACTAAAAAAGACTAAGTGTAGCTCCAAGAAATGGCCCGCAAGCGTCTGCTCCTCAACAAATTCCCTGCATAAAAATGGCTTTGGCTTTGTTTTGCTTCAACATAAATCTGATCTAACTATCCTCTATGGCCTCAAACAGGCCTGGTTTATATAGATCTGAAGTTGGTTATCCTTCCCCAACTTCCTCCCAAAATTTGGGCTCAAAAAGAGCCCAATATCTCCCAACTTCCTCCCAAAATTTGGGCTCAAAAAGAGCCCAATATCTCCCAATAATGGCCAAATCCTCCATTAATAGGCCTGAAAATCAATAAAAATCCAAAACTATACAATAAAACCCACTCAGCAATCAAATAGGGCGCATCCCTTTATTTACTGACCCCTGGCATATGGGTTACGCCATGTGGCCAAGCGCCCATGCGTAGGCCCCTTACTTCTCGACGCTCGGTCGTATAACTAGCCATATGGCCAAACCCAGAGCTAAAAACGTGTGTATATCGTTAGATCTCCCCGCATCCTTTGGACGGTGATTACATATGGTATAACACACCCGCGGGCTGGGGCTTAGCCCCAGCCCCCTTCCGCAACCATTCAAAACAAATACACTTTATATATATTAAAGTGGGCTTCATATAATAAAAAACAATATGGCGCATTAGTGGTGGACTATTTACCAAAGTGTTGTGCTAGCCATAGGTCTTGGGGTCGAACCTCATGAGCTCCATAAAACTTTTACACTTCCAACCAGTGATAGGGTGCCACGTAGTAGCCCACGTCTGGGCCACGTGGCACCTCTTCATTTGCCTGAAAAATGTCACATGTCAACATGTGATTGGTCCCTGTCATCGTCCAGTCACCCTACTGCCGTGCTACCACATGTCATTATGCTGATGTCGGCTTGGTGATGTCTTGTTGACGTCAACATTGAATTTTTTCCAATTTGACTATTGACTTTTTAGCTCTTTGGGAAAATGATCAGAGTGTGATAACTCTCGCATACAACGTTCGTTTGAGAAAGTAAATATATGGTCAGAATCAACGCGACGAGCCGGTCGTAATGGAATTAGTTTCGTCTGATTCCAAGAACTTTCATTTTTTAGCCTTTTCTGGACCTGGAAGCCTCCTGGATCCAATTCTAGATCAGCTAGTTCTGTGTAAAACTTCTATGATTCTCAACTCATTTAACCTCCAGGAATAAAACAAGGTATCTTTCAATTAAGAAGATGAAGGGAAAGACTACTAAAAAAAATATCATGAAGGGATATCAGAACAGATCTTTGCAAAACAGGTCTGATCAACCTCAGACTTGTTCACAATATCAGTACTCTTTTGCAAAACTCAGATTGATTTCCACAGGTGACTAATTTTACAATGCAGAGTAGATAGGAGTGTAATTAAGTTTGTGAGCTTGTAGAAGACAAGTTTTTGTCAAAAGGTGCTGGAACAGAGGGTTCACAGCACTGGGTTTGTTGCATAGAGTTCACGACGCCATGGAAGGGGTTTTGCAATGTTTGGGAAAGATAAGCAAAGCATGCGAAATGGATAAGTGGGAAAGGTGGCCTAAACCTAGGGATACTTTTAGCTTAATGAGCAAGGTTCAGAGCACATGAAAATGGGTTTGGGAACTTGTCAGCAAGAAAATGAGACAGTTTGCAGTGCCTATCACCAGTTTGCATTGCCCAAAAGGAAAAAACAACTAACAAGCCCTTTCCTGACCTTTAAATAAGGTGAAAATTCTCATGGAGTACCTGGTGGCCTTGAGTTGAAAGTTAGTATCTTTGAATTTGCACGAGGGCGCTTGAAAATTGTCCAACCTCCAACTCGTCTTCTTCAGTGAGTTAGTAGCGCCTGATTGTAGCACCGGGTTCGCAACACAGAGCTAAAAAATGATCTGTACACTTGGAGAAAATAGTTAGAAGCCTTTATGACATAATCCTTGGATATTGGTTTAAAATATCATCTCTGAAAACAAGGAGATATCCATTGACACGAAATGCAATGATGGCAATGAATGTATGGTGTACCTTTGAATGCGTTGTGAACTCTCCTAGTGAGTTGGCAGTGTACATATCAAAATTAATTTGACATCTTAACGGGTAAAGGTGAAAAAAGGAGGGGTTAGCGTATAACTTGGAGGAGGTGACATGTCAGGGTGATGATGGAGAATTTGAAAGATGTGATGCATGAAGGTTTTATCCAACTTGTTATGATAGCAAGGCATAACCCAATGACTCTTTAAACCAAAGTCAAAACTAACCTTAGTTTATTTATACCAAAAATTGAAAAATGACTATGGAAAAGGAACATAAAACCTAAAACTTAATGAAAACCTATGACTAAAAATCAAAACTAAGATGATTTTTTTACCCTTGCAATTCTATGTGATAATCGTCCCAATTTGAACAAGTTATGGCAAAGGACGATATGAAAAGATATCTTGACAATAGATTGAAAAAGAATGATTTCTAGAAAGGATAAGTTGTACATTTATATGATTGCGTGAAAAAGGAAAAAGTGAGAAAACTCAATTATGGATGGCTAAGGCCCTACAAACATAAGAAATTATATGACAATGGATCCATGGAAATATAAAATTTAGATGGACTACTCTACATCGACCAAGAAAATACCTCTCGATTGAAGACATTTTATGACTAAGTCATAGAAAAAGGTTGGGATGTAACCCCAACAAACCCTAAGGAGGATATAGGTACAATTTGATGCAAAGGTAATAAACAAGTACTAAAGAGGAAGCATGACTAAGAATCAACCTAATAAATAACAAGAATTGTCAGATGGAATAAACTAAGGATTTAAAAAGGAAAAAAGTTTAATTTGTTGGGATATTAAAAAATGCATAAAATTTTGTTGTATGGTATACACCAAGGTAGGGGTTGGATGGGAAGAATGATTCCCAATATGAGACAATAATATGGACAAAAAATTAATTCTAATTTGTTTGTGCTTTTTTATTTATGGAACTATGATTGTGAACTACGATTTTTTATTTAACTAATAAATGTGGCGAGTCTAAATTGTGAGCATCTCCCTTCTCCACTCTTAAAAATAATTCTCACTTTCATATTTTGTCGTTTACCTTTCTTTGTTAACCTCTCTTTGAAATCTTTCATTATCTTTTGCTTTATTTTTATATTTTTAATTATATATTTTATTTTATTTTATTATTTTTAATATTTTAATTTAAATCATTATTTTTTCAATTTTTTTAATATTTAAATTAAATCTCTATTATATTTATTAAGCTTTTTTTATTTCCTTTTGTTCATATTTAAAAGACAACATCATCTAAACAAGTTTTAATTTTACACAATATTTTATACATAAGCCCAACTCTCCCTTAACTTTAACTTTAATTTAGGTTTTTTCCATATTTGCTGTAAGTGAGATAAGAAATACTCATTACATTAATTTCATAAATTTCATAATATTATAAAGACATGTCATGATTACTTTAGTCTAAGCATAGTCATGGGTCCATCCATAGTTTATTTCAAGTCAAGGTCCAGAAGAGAAAGATTGGTGTACATTTCGTTCGATACGTAAGTTAGAATGTCTTCATTTATAATGAAATACCAATCTTGAATTTTGTTGAAGTTTTTTGGTAAAGCATTTATATGTTTAGATGGTCATATATAATGATGTATTTAATGTTATCATAATTACAATAGTAGCATTTATAACCATTATTGATGATATATTTATGTACGTGCAATGAAGTATTATTATATTTATTAAAGTTTTTTAATAAAACATTTATGTTGTTTATGGCTACATAATAGAGACAACCAATGGTAGGTGAATTTTTTATTTTTCTCACATTTGTGAAGTGATATTTTCAATGTTGAGGTTTATATATTATGAAGTGGTATTTTTAATGTTGAAGTTTATATAGTGGGACTAATGGTGAAGAATATGTGTCACAAGATCAAATCCAGAGGGGGGTAGGGTATGTATACTTCCGTAGACTTTACCAGTCAAATCTTTTTTTTTTTTTTTTCAACTATATTTGCAAGTTCCACGTTCCAATCCTCGTAGGGGTGCAACATTTTGTCTTATCCTAATAAGTGTAGAAAAAAACTTCTCAATTGTTTTAGGGGCAACTTATTAAAACAAAAGATACACAAACAGAAGAGAGAAAGGGAATTGCTATACAAAACCACATTGTTAAAGGTTTGCAAAGTTGTTTATTTATAATACTTAGATTACATATGCAACAAAAATAAAGTATATTATTATCATTATGGCTTCTATTGATGCAAAAACGACTTATACTATTGTGGTGATAGTCGTGTTGGAAATATTGTCATTAATGTCCCCGGATGGGGTGCCACGCAGACCTCCCGAGACACATGGTGTGGAGCCAAGTATGGCCTTAAATGAGGCTAGTCGACTCTCATCCCCTCATCATTAAGGATGGGAGCGGGCTCCGGCTACCGCCCTCCCGAAACAAGACTTGTCCCTCACGTGAACAGTCTCGTTATGACGCTCATCCACGCAGAGGTCTTAATGGCATCGAACGTCCCGTAGGCCCTCCTGCTCTTAGCGCGTCCGCACCATGTCTTTCTCCACTTCATTTTCGCTCTGCAGTAGAGTTGTAGATGGAAGCCTTAGAGCATCCATCTTCCTTCCTTTTGCAGACCTCCCACCTGTCTCCCTAGCTTGATGCCTCAAGAATGAGGAAAACCTCGCTGAGGCTCAGCCTAGCATTCCTATGCCACTCGACAAAAACGCCTGCAAAAAATGGAACGGGCACTCTCCATTGCCCGGACCCAACTCCAACGCAGCAGAATTGAATGCAATGCGCCTCCGGTTGTAGCAGTCATCGTGGAGCCTCCAATTGCAGCAGTCATCGTGGAGCCTCCCATGGCATACATCGAAGAGGAAATTCTGGAGGAGCCTTTTCAGGAGACTTCGGAGCTGCAGCTTTTCACAATGTCATACAATTGGGATCCACCAAGTAATTGCAGAGTGGGAGCCTCCTTGTCTAGCCCCGAGAATTATCATGGTGGTAACACTGGGGTGACACGGGAAGAAGGCTTCACCTGCTATGTGGAAGAGGAGACCCCAACAGACATGGACCCTCACGAAGCAGACCCATATGCTAAAGTCTCTTTGGGAAACAGCATGCGAAGAATAGAGGAGGAAGGAAACCTGAAACGGGTTGGGAAAGAAGACTCAAGAGATACATGGACCCTCACGAAGCAGACCCAAATGTTGAAGTCGCCTTGGGAAACAGCATGCAAAGAACAGAGGAGGAAGCAGACCTGAAACAGGCTGGGAAAGAAGACTCAAGCAAGCCAGTGGAAGTAGAGCCAAGCGAGCGTAGTGGAAAGGCCAAGGAGGATGGCACAATATTCATGCCACCTCCTATCTCCTGCATGCAAACTCAATGGCGTGATCCACCACCTCTACTCCATCCGAACCTGCTTAATTTGGTTTTTTATTTGAGGAGCCAGATGGCGGACCACGCCTATTGTGGCACCCTCATGGGCCAGCATGTGGGCATGCTCTTCGATGCCTATTCCAATGTGCCACCTAGACAAAGATGCCTGACCTGCCTACAGCACTTTGTCATCCTAGCCAAGGCACACTCTCCAGATACGGACACCAACTCAGATGCCAATGGGTATTAGCTATGGTCTTGTTCAAAGCTTACAGTCTCTTTTTCATAGTTTTTTATACGATTCTAGTTGTTCAAAGCTTACAGTCTCTTTTTCATAGTTTTTTATACGATTCTAGTTACATCATGTAAGACTCTAGGCACAGTTAAGACAATGACACACCATCAATCCTGGTTTCCTTTGGGCAGGATTGATGGAAAACTAGTCCTCCTTGAACAAGGGTTAACTCTGTTTCGGTTTCCAATTAATCGATGGAACGATGGGTAATCCAGAAAAAATGGTACTTTTTGCTACTTAATATAGAAGGAACTTTCCTCTTTTTTACTTTAAAAAAAAATGTTGTCATTAATGTTAGAATATGGTTTTACAAATGCACACAACATTTCCAAGATTAATTTGTATATAGGTTTACAAGTATATTAAAAAAAAGGTGTACGTGAAAAAGTTAAAAGTGAAATGGCAGTTTCAAACCCATGGATTTGGAAACCCATGGTATTTTCCCATGTATTTTCCCATGGTATTTGGAAAAGTGAAATAAAAAAGGGGAATTAATTATTTTATTAATGGGCATCGTGTTTTTTTTTATTGACATGTCCCTTCATGAAGGGTTATGATAAAATATAAAAATAGAAAGTATTGAGAGAAAGCGTGTGGGTGAAAAATGTAATAACATTTGAAGAAGTGGATGAGCAAAGATTGAATATCATTCCAAAAGGGGAGAGTTAAAGATTGAATATCATTCCAAAAGGGGAGAGTTGTGAAATCAGTTTCAGGTCAGCTTGTCATTTTCGCTATAACTTATTTTCTGGGATGTTTCAAACAGTCAAATTTTGGAGAGACAGAGGCGATCTCTGAATACATGTGGCAAAAATTGCAGACATTGCTTCACTATACTTTCTAAGATATGCCCTATGGAAGTTAGGGTTCCTGAATGCCCTTGAAATCAACTTCAAACACGTCAATTTTTCATTTTCACTATAACTTATTTTCTCGAACGTTTTAGGCTGTGAAATTTTGAGATGGAGGAACGATCTCTATGTACATGCGGTTAAAATTCCATATGTTGGTTCGTTGTTCTTTATGATATATGTTCTATGGAAGTTAGGGTTTCAGAATGCTCCTGGAATCAGTTTCAAATTGGTCAATTTGGCATTTTCACCATAACTTATTTACTCGGATGTTTCATACCATGAAATTTTGAGGAGACGGAGGCTATAAATTTGGGTACATGTGATTAAAAAATCATATGTTGTTCCACTATATGTTTGGAGATATTCCCTGTGGAAGTTAGGGCTCTTGAATGCTCATGAAATCCATTTCAAACAGGTCAGTTTGGAATTTTCGCTATAGCTTATTTTTCTGGGACGTTTCAGACCATGAAATTGTGAGGAGATGGAGGAAAGATATTTGGGTACATGTGGTTAAAATTGCAAATGTTGGATCGCTACACTTTTTTATATATTTTATGTGGAAGTTAGGGTTTTTGAATAGTCCTAAAATAAATTTCAAACATGTCAGTTTGGCATTTTTCTATAGATTCTTTTCTGTGATTTTTTAGACTGTGATATTTTCAAGGATTTGAGGACACATATAGAAGTACCTCATGTAAAAATTTCATACTTTGGTTCATTATACCTTCTGAGATATGCCCTATGTAATTTAGGGTTTCAAAATGGTCCTGAAATCAGCTTCAAACAGTTCAGCTTGGAATTTTCTCTATAACTTCTTTTCTGGGACTTTTTAGAATGTGAAATTTTCAAGGATTTGAGGAGACATGAAAAATCTCCTCAGGTAAAGATTTCATAATCACATTTTCAAAATTGGATACATAGCATGATGTACACATTCATTCTTGGGAAGAGGCCAAAAACAACAAGCTTTGGGAAAGTTACCATAAATTTCATTTTGAAATTTAAATTTTTGTTAGACCCGGTGAAGGCAGAAGTAACAAGTAGACTCAATGAAGGTAATGTGAATTCCATCATATTTTGAATAAGTTATATGTACTAAATGAGAAATTGTAACTTGAAGGTTGGTTTTGCTCAAACAAAGGGATTGGTGTCTCTTGTTAAGTTGGTGCTTAGAGGTGGGGATTGGTGTCTCCAGTAGATTGGTCTCTATGAAGATATGTAAGAGTAGGTTGGTGCCTACCAAGGTTTGTACCAGTGGGGATTGGTGTCTCTCATAGGTTGGTGCCTAAAAATATTTGTTACAGTATATTGATGCCTACAAATAATTATAAAGATAATTTTTGTGGTTTTCTCCCGAAAGGGTTTCCATGTAAATCTTATGTTCCATGTTTTGCAGTTGATAAATATCATATGTGATTGTTTTCTTATGGTTGATGAATGTTTGAAAAATTAA
>CBVK0101729408.1:0-12328 GCA_900067695.1 Picea abies | reverse complement strand
AACAGAGGCATGGGAGGTTTCGAAAAATATTGTTTATTTTGGCTCAAGGGCACATTCTTTCCATGAATATCTACAAGATGATCTAAAGAATGAAGAAGGTTTCTACACTGATGTTGTATTACCATTTGGAATCAAAGTCTCTAACATGACAGAACTAAGAAGAAGAGAGGAGGATCTACCTTCCCCAAGTGGAATAAAACAACTAAATGCTTGTTGGAAGGAAAAGATTAAAAATTTGAAGAACATTGTTCAAGCATGTAGCGAAGCCATACTGAAAAGAGAAGAATTGTTCAAGAGACTCACGGAGATAGAACTAGCATGAGGTACTAACGAATTACAAGACCCCAAATTAATTCTAACTCAATTTTTCTAACAAAGAAACAATTTGATGAACAAGTTGAGATATTTAAAGGGTTATAAGTTGAAAATTTTTATGGCATACTTGAATATAGTGAAGATGAAATAGACAATTGGCTAGTTGATTATTCCGTGAAAAAACAAGATATTGAGGAAGAAATACATGGTATTTCTCTTGACTTAAGAGACTTGGAAGGTGATTTATTCAACATTAAATCCAGTATGAAATAAACGTCGCACCAATGAAAAGTTATATTGAATATTGGTTCAGAAATGCAATCGAAAAATTAACCAAAGAAGGGAAAGAAACAGTTAAGACGGTTCCTATAAACGTCAATTAAGACAATAAAAGGACAACAAAAAGCAAGTGAAGACACGAAATACCATCATAGTAAGTTCATGTTGATCACATTTTGATTGCTTTATCATTTTTTCATCCAGTTACTCCACTTCTTTGACTAGAAAGGTTTAACTAAAATATGATAACTTCTCCATGTCTTCTTTCCAGGTATTGCTACTCTACATTTCCCACCATTCTCCTTCTACAACTTACCTCTTGTTCATAATTGCTTTATGGTCTGTGGGAGCCCCAATCCCATTCCTAAGGAAAAATGCATTTACATTTCAAAGCTTTGTAACATACTATATATTTTTTCAAAATCCCAAGAGAACTATTTCGGGATTAGTTTTGATTGTACTTTGTAACTATGAGTTTTGCAAAAAGGTCATCAGGTAACAGTAACTAAACAATGCCTTGTTGAATTTAAAATAGGTTGATATAGAGATGAGATTCTATGTGATGTGATTCCCATGGACGTATGTCATGTTTTGTTGGGAAGACCATGGTAGTATCATAGGAATGCCATCCATGATGGGAAAAGAAACACTTACACCTTGGAGAAGAATGGCAGGACACACATGTTTCTGCCAATTGAAGAGAAGAAAGTGAAGGATGAAAGCCAACACGAGCATGCTTCTCATGAGTGGGAAGGAGCTCATGAATGAATTTAAGAAGGAACAGGAGATGCAGTTTGTTGTAGTGAGGAAGTCGAAAGTTATCCTTACAAGTACTTATGTGGAAGATTTTATTGAGGAAATTCAACAACTATTAGATAATTTTGTTGACATAGTAGTGGATGAGTTTCCAAGCTCATTTCCACTTGTCAGAAGTATTAGCCATCACATTGATTTGATACCAGGAGAAAACCTTCCGAACAAAGTCGCGTACAGGTTGACACCTCAAGAGAATGAGGAGGTGAAAAGACAGGTTCATGTTCTGTTAGACAAAGGATTGGTTAGAGAAAGCTTGAGTCTGTGTGCAGTGCCAACTGTATTGAGTCCGAAGAAGGATGGAGGGTGGAGAATGTGTATAGACTCAATGGCCATAAACAAGATCACCATTAGGTACAGATTTCCATTGCCAAGGATGGATGACTTGATGGATTTCTTAAGTGGAGCGAACTATTTTTCAAAGATAGATTTGAAAAGACAGATTTCCATTGCCAAGGATGGATGACTTGATGGATTGTTTGAGTGGAACGAACTATTTTTCAAAGATAGATTTGACAAGTGGATATCACCAGATAAGAATGAGAGAAGGTGATGAGTGGAAAACAGCATTCAAGACAAACGAGGGGTTGTATGAATGGCTTGTTATGTCGTTTGGCTTAACAAATGCCCCAAGTACTTTTATGAGACTGATGAATGAAGTGTTAAAATATTTCATTGGCAAGTTTTTGATTGTATATCTGGATGATATACTGGTCTTTAGTAAGACTAAAGAAGAGCATTTGAGACATTTAACATTGGTGATGAAGAGGTTACAGGAGGATAAGTTGTTGATTAATTTGAAAAAGTCCACTTTCATGAAGACAGAACTCATATATTTGGGTTTTGTGATTTCTTCAAATGAATTGAAGATGGATCCAAAAAAGGTGAAAGCAATCAGAGAATGGTCGTCACCAAGGAATATCTTCGAGGTGAGAAGCTTCCATGGATTAGCAAGTTTCTATAGGAAGTTCATCAGAAATTTTAGTGGGATTAGTGCTCAAATGATGGATACATTGAAGAAAAGACACAAGTCTTTCAAATGGACAGAAGAGGCTGAGAAGAGCTTCAATATATTGAAGGAGAAGATAACAGAACAACTGATTCTAGTTTTACTGGATTTCGAGAAGACATTTCAAGTGAGATGTGACGCAGGTGGAGTTGCAATTGGAGAAGTCTTAAGCCAAGATAATAGGCTTGTTGCGTATTTCAGCGAGAAGTTGAACGATACTAAGAAGAAGTACTCCACATACGATAAAGAGTTTTATGCCATAATTCAAGCTTTGAAGAAATGGAGGCACTATCTTGTACCAAAGGAATTTGTTTTGTATAGCGTTAATCAAGCTTTGCAATTCATAACCAGACAAGAGAAATTAAACTAGAGACATGCTAAGTTGATAGAATTTATGCAAAATTTGACTTTTGTTATTAAACATATTTCTGGTAATGCTAACAAGGTTGTTGATGCATTGAGTAGGAGAAGTTTGATTCTATAGGAATTTCAAGGGAAAACCTTGGCGTTTGAACACCATAAGGAAATGTATTGCGATGATTCAGATTTCAGAGGAGCAAATGAAGCATGTGCAAATTCTGTGCTTGGAGACAGAAGCCAATGGGCCAAATATTTGATTCAAGATGGATTGTTGTTCAAAGGTTGTCAGTTGTGCATACCAAAATGCTCGATGAGGGAAAACCTGCTGAAGGAGAAACATAGCGGAGGTTTAGCCGGACATTTTGGCCATGACAAAATGTTTGCACAATTGAACGGTTCGTATTATTGGCCACGTATGACAGTAGAAGTAAAGAGGTTCATGAATAGATGTAAGATTTGTCAGTATGCAAAGGGGAAGAGACAAAACACTAGGTTGTATCAACCATTGCCTATTCCAAAGAGGCCTTGGGATGCAATAAGCATGGATTTCGTGTTGGGATTGCCAAGAACACAAAGAGGAAGTGATTCCATATTTGTGGTAGTTCACAGATTTTTGAAGACGACACACTTTATCCCATGCCAGAAGATTAGTGATGCAACGCACGTTGCAAATTTGTTTTTCCAAGAAATTGTGAGATTCCATGGATTGCCCAGGAGTATTGTTTTAGATAGGGACACCAAATTTGTTGGTCATTTCTGGAGAACGTTGTGGAAGAAGCTAGGGACAGAGCTATCCTTTAGTTCTTCATATCACCCTCAAACAAATGGACAGATTGAAGTGGTGAATCGAAGTTTAAGATATTTGTTGAGGAGTTTGGTCACTGAACATCATAGCCAGTGGGATATGATTCTAGCACAAGCGGAGTTTGCATACAATGACTCAGTAAGCCGAGGTATTGGAAAGAGTCCATTTCAAATAGTGTATGGAATGAATCCAAGGGGAGTGTCAGAGTTAAGAGACCTAGAGCAGAACGAATTTAGGAGCGTTGAAACCGAAGACTTCGTTGCAGAATGCAGAAGCTCCATGATCATATTAAGAAATAGTTGCAGGGCAACAACAATGAGTATAAGCGCAAAGTTGATCAACATAGGAGGTAACTTCAATTTGAAGTTGGAGATCAAGTTCTAGCACATTTAAGGAAGGAGAGGTTTTCGAGGGGAACATACAACAAGTTGAAGCTGAAGAAGATAGGATCGTGCAAAATCTTGAGAAGATTTGGTGAGAATGTTTATGAAATAGAACTGCCAGATGATGTGGGTATATCGCTCATATTCAACATTGCAGACCTGTATCCTTACAGGGAAGATGGAACCAGAGGATCAAAAGATCAAAAAAAATATCCAGTGGAAAAAATAGATGCCTGTAGCAGAGAAGCCGCAGATGGAGAAGATCGTGGATCGATGGATTGGCAAGAAGACCCAAATGAAAACGTATTTTGAGTATTTAGTAAAGTGGAAAGGACACCTGACAGAGGATGCCAGTTGGGTAAGAGAAGTGAATATCAAGAAGCATGGAAAGTCAGTGTAGGAGCTCATGGACAGGAGTCCATGAATTTTTCAGCCAAAGAAGAATGATGCAGGAGCATTGCCAGCAAAGCACGTGTGGAGGACAATTGGGCGCACTAGCATGTATTTTGAAGAAATTTTGAATTCCAAAGTTGACATATTAATGTAATATCTGGAAAAGATTTTGATTTATGAACATCTTTAATGTTTGGAGGCTGAGCCATTGCATAAGATCGATGAGGGAACGTATTTTTCTTTAATGTTAAAGATTGCAGTATAGATCTGGAGCTCTCGCTCTTATTTGTCTGACTCGAATATTTATTGTAATAAATATTAAGTAGTTGAAAGCTTTTATTTCGATAGGATAGCCTAGAGTAGTTGGAGGGAAAGATTCGAAGAGCCCCTCTTGTATAAAGCTTTGTATTGTTGCCCAATAGAGGTTGTTGGCTCTCTAGTTGTCGATGAGTTGTTGAATCTAGAGTGTTGAAGAACAGTGTATGAACCCATGTATATGACTGTTGAATGAATATAACAGAGGAGCATTGACTCAAATGTATGGTGTTGTTGTGTCTATCTAGATGAATGAATGGTAGACTTTATGCTTATTCAAAATTCTCTATTATTTATTGTTCTTGTGGTTTATGAACACATTTTCATGGTTGAATGTATGAGTCGTTGTGAAGATTGAATAAGTTTCAATTGTTTCTCTTCTTTGGGGTTTGAACACCTTAAGGAAATGTATCGTGATGATCCAGATTTCAGGGGAGCATATGAAGCATGCACAAATCCTATGCTCAGAGATAGGAGCAAATGGGCCAAATATTTGATTCAAGATGGATTGTTATTTAGGGGTTGCTAGTTTTACATACCAAAATACTCGATGAGGTAAAATCTGTTGAAGGAGAAACATATTGGAGGTCTAGCCGGACATTTAGGCCATGAAAAGACGTTTTCACAATTGAACGGTTCGTATTATTGGCCAACTATGAGGGCAGAAGTAAAGATATTCGTGAACAAATGTAAGATTTGTCAGTATGCAAAGGGGAAGAGACAGAACATTGGGTTCTATCAACCATTGCCTATTCCAAAGAGGCCTTGGGATGCAATAAGCATGGATGCCTATTCCAAAGAGGCCTTGGGATGCAATAAGCATGGATTTCGTGTTGTGATTGCCAAGAACACAAAGAGGAAGTGATTCCATATTTGTGGTAGTTGACAGATTTTCGAAGATGGCGCATTTTATCCCATGCCAGAAGACCAATGATCCAATGCACGTTGCAGATTTGTTTTTCAAGGAGATTGTGAGACTCCATGGATTTCCCAAGAGTATTGTTTCAGACAGGGACACCAAATTTGTTGGTCATTCCTGGAGAACGTTATGGAAGAAGTTGGAGACAAAATTATCCTTTATTTATGCATATCACCCTCAAGCAGATGGACAGACTGAAGTGGTGAATCGAAGTTTAGGAGATTCGCTGAGGAGTTTGGTCACTGAACATCATAGCCAATGGGATCAGATTCTAGCACAAGCGGAGTTTGCATACAATGACTCAGTGAACAAAAGCACTAGGAATAGTCCATTTCAAATAGTGTATGGAATGAATCCAAGGGGAGTGTTGGAGTTAAGAGACCTGGAGCAGAATGAGTTTAGGAGCGTTGGAGCTGAAGACTTCGCTGCAGAAATGCAGAAGCTCCATGTTCAGATTAGGAAACAATTGCAGGACAGCAACGATGAGTATAAGCGTAGAGTTGATCAACATAGGAGACAACTTCAATTTGAAGTTGGAGATCAAGTTATAGCACATTTAAGGAAGGAGAGTTTCCTGAGGGGAACATAAAACAAGTTGAAGCTGAAGAAGATAGGACCATGCAAAATCCTGAGAAGATTTGGTGAGAATGCTTATGAAATAGGACCATGCAAAATCCTGAGAAGATTTGGTGAGAATGCTTATGAAATAGAATTGCCAGAGGATGTGGGTATATCACCCATATTCAACACTACAGAATTGTATCCTTACAGGGAATATGGAACCAAAGGATCAATATCAGAAGAAGATCCAGTGAAGAAAATAGATGTCTGTAGTAGAGAAGCCGCAAATGGAGAAGATCGTGGATCGATGGATTGGCAAGAAGACCCGAAGGAGAACATATTTTGAGTATTTAGTAAATTGGAAAGGATACCCAATAGAAGACGTCAGTTGGTTTGGTTAAGTGGACATCTAGAAGCATGGAAGGTCGGTGCAGGAGCTCATGGACGGGAGTCCATGAATCTTTCAGCCAGAGGAGTACGATGCAGGAGCATCACCAGCAAAGCGTGTGTGGAGGATAGTTGGGCGCACTAGCATGTATTTTGAAGTATTTTTGAATTCCAAAGTGACATATTAATGTAATATCTGGAAAAGATTTTGATTTATGAACATATTTAATGTTTGGAGGATGATCCATCGCATAAGATCGATGAGGGAATGTATTTTTCTTTAATGTTAAAGATTGCAGTATAGATCTGGAGCTCTTGCTCTTATCTGTCTGACTCGAGTATTTATTTTAATAAGTATTAAGTAGTTGAAATCTTTTATTTCGATAGGATAGCCTAGAGTAGTTGGAGGGAAAGAATCAAGGAGCCCTCTTGTATAAATATTTGTATTGTTTCCGAGAGAAGGTTGTTGAATCTATTGTATAGGTTGCCATTGTAGAAAAGGTTGTTGTTGGCTCTCTAGTTGTTGATGAGCTATGGAATCTATTGTATATGTTGTAGACTGATGAAGAACAATGTATGAAATCATGTATATGACTAATGAATGAACATAACAGAGGAGCATTGTCCCAAATGTATGTTGTTGATGCATCTATCTGAGTGAACGAATGGTATATTTCCCTGTTTGTTTGGAATTCTCTATTATTTTTTGGTCGTGTATTTACGCATGCATTTACATGGCTAGATGTATGAATCTGTGAGGTTTTAAATAAGTTTCAATTGTTTCTCTTCTTTGAGTGAGTGCAAGGTGTTCATAGCGTTCACAAGGTGTGTGTGACCGAGTTTGTTTCGACTCGAAGCTCAGAAGAGGTAGTGTGAAACTTATGTATGCAAAAAGTGCATAGACGTCTGCAAGGAGTGCATGACCGAGTTTGTTTTTGACTCAGAGGTTCAGCCAGGATAGTTGAAGTTGGCATGTAGGAGGAATTATGCTCAGATTCATATTGTTCAGGAGGAACAACTGAGTGTAAAAGAATTGTTGCAAGGAGGGCAAGGTCATCCTTCAGTGGTCAAGATTGAAGGAAGTTTATCCGCAAGGAATGTGTGATCGATTCTTAGACTCGTAACCTCAAGAGGAGTAGTGTGAATTTAGTCTCAAAGAAGTGGTTGGAGAACATGTTGCAAGGCATGCACAGGCAAAAAATTTGACTAAGTGTCGAAGAAGGAATTCATAGGAACAAAGAAAGAGGAGGTGAAAAGACAAGCTTAGGAGGGAGAGCGCCAAGAAATATTCAAAGGGAGGAATCCTTTAAGGTTTCCCAAAATCCGCAAACCAGATCCACACCGAAGGGAGGCAAGCTTGTTCTAGACCATCAGATCTGGGAGAATTATGCAGAGGTTGGCCATAAAGTATTTCAGTACTTTGTGGTTCGAGAAGTTTGGGAGTATTGTAAGAGCAGAGTCGCGAACTCATAGAGTCACGAAGCAATGTTAACCGTCGGCTATGAGGAGGACATGTGGCAGCGGATTAGGGAATCAGGGAGTCGGAAGTCTGGAGGTTTGTGTGTGAGAAGGATAGTAGTTTTGTGAAGTCGCAAAACCCAAAATATAGTTGGGTCGTCAAAATACAAGGAGACACGCAGCAGAGATCCGGAATTTCAGAGGAGAGTGCTTCGGAAGGAACTGGATTCAAAGGTCATGATATCTCTGAAGCCTGAAATCACGAAGGGGTTGGTCCATGGTCATAGCTCGTGGTCACTTAGGAGGAGAGACTAGTGTGGGGCTAGTACTCGTGAATGTGGTGTTACCAAGAGCGTCGGAGAGCGAAGTCAGGGGTAGTTTTACCTTGAGGGTAACAGTAAAGGGACCTGTGCATTGAGAATTCAGGGTCTATTGAAAGCCCGAAGAGTCAATTTGGCTCAGGAGTTTGAAGATCCAAGACCGGGAGGTCGAGCAGCCCTCGAGAGAGAAGGGGGAGGGGGTCTGCGTCAATTAATAAAGAAGTTCTATATTGTAAGCAGACCCAGATAGGTAGCCCAAATTGGGTGAACTTTGTTGTCGTACTTGTGTATGTGATTTCATTATTCTTGTTCATTTCATGCTCAGTTATTTGCAAGACATTTATCATTAAAGTGTATATGATTGGATAATTATTTCATATGTAATTTGCATACAATCAAGCGATCATTTTATTTTGAATGTCAAGTAGATGTTTCTTAAGTATTGAAAAGATTAATAAGCATCTAAGGATATTTCAGATCACTTAGGAAGAATAAATCTATAATAGAAGTACATCTTAACATTAAGTAAATTACATGTGGTAATAAAATAGAGCCTCGACACTGTAAGGTGTTCATTGAATAAGGGTAATCACAATCAATATATTAATAACATCAACATATTTTAATCAAGTGAAGGTCCAGTGGAACCAATATAGCACACGATTTTATACCTGGGATGATGCAAAGACCATGCAATGAGATCATCCCATGCTTTTTTTACCACAACTTTGAGACAAAGTTTCCCAAAGGGTGGGTGTATGCAACACCCCATTTTGACTTGGGCAACTAAACTAAATTATGACCTGTTTGGTTTTTTGTGCTTATTATATGTGGAACTCTATTATAACAACGAGACTCTAGTATATGTACATGTGGACCTACCTATATGCAAATTTTATGAATAGTTATTGTTTATGTGATTAATGATGGATGTTGGGTGATTTACTTATAGCATGAAAGTTGTAAATCAAATATTTTGGTATGTGGATACTAGTTTAGATTATGTTGAAGTGAGTCAATACATACCATGTACATGATAAATAAACTTGTTGGTTTACATTGTTCATTGATGAGTAACATGGCAATCACATATAGATAGTTTTATGGTCATGCATGATATTGTGTTGTAAACTAACCTACATGTTGCATAGGCTAAGTGATAGTCATATAAGTGTGATACTAAAGTGATAGATGCCACGGACATCAAATGAGAAATGGTATGCTAGGAAGCATTATTAAGCTATTTAATTATTGGTTTAATATAGTGCTATGATATTTGGGCAAGTGTAGGTTTTACAGGTAGCATGGTTTCCCAAATTGGTATCTGATGACAAATCTATAAGAACAACAACAACACCACAGTATGGTCAATGATAGGGTGTTAACCCTAGTTCTATCAAAAGGGGTGGAGGTATTTCCCACCATTTTCCTCTGAAACTTGGAGTCGTTGGAGGGTTGTGTTAAGCCATGTTCCCATAGACACATGATGTCGATTGCTAGTAGCATGTTAGGGAATCTTGGTCAAGATAGTTGACACTTCTACTTATGGGTTCTTTCTGGAGATACATCAATATAGTTGATGCTTCAGCTTAGTCCATCAGAAAAAAATATGGAATGTGGAAGATGGAAGTAGGTTAGGGAGGAAGCGTGATTCAGTGCAGTTGGGGATTAGCGATGAAAACTTAGTGCCTTAATTAGTCCCTTTTGTGTATCAAATGCTTTCTTGATTCATTAATGATGATCTTGGTGTCATTTTCAATTCATCTTGGATTTTCCTAACTAACGAACTATTGTAATTATGTAGTATAGATTACTAAATGATGCATTACTGGATTTAGTATACTACCTACTTGGTTGTGAGCATATAGGAATTATACATTAGAGGCAGTGGTTGGTTATCATTAGTACATACACAATTTATGTGTACGCTAGATATGCATAAATACATTGTGTATGTACAGTAACTTACAAATACTTGATGTATTAGTTATTGAACTAAGTTATTAATTACTTAACTAATGGTTGAATAATTATGGAAATTAAATTGCATAGGTAAATATCTAGTTGCATTAAATGTTCTCCTTGACTTGATTCATTGGTTGGCATGGTGCATTAAATGAGTTTTGTGGTTATCATGTATTTAGAGAAAATATTTATGTTTTAATTGTAAATCTACATGAGAAAATATGAAAAGACTCACAACTCTTTTTTTGTATTATTACTTTATTAAAATCAGCTAATATTATTCTTCCCAAAATATCTAGAGGGGGGAGGGGAAGGTGACCATTAATGAGAGTGATCAATGAACCTTGGGAAGAGAGAAGGAAATGAGGGAAGGTCTATCTCAAGAGGATAAGGGGGTTGAGCAAGCAAGAGAGGAGGTTTTGTTTTTGGAATGAAAATACTTGGATCTATGAAAATAGATACTGTAAACTATGAGATGAGGATTGATTGTTGAGCTGAGATGCAGTTTATGGAAGGTTGAGATGTTGGTGGGATAGGATTTTTTCTTGAGATTTAGGCATGGAGGACTAGGAAACCGCCCAAGGTTTCCTAGAGCTAAGGAGCCAATGAGGTTGCTCCTAGTTGGCTAGGTGGTTAAAAATCCAATTGGGTAGCCCAATTTGTAGAAGAGGACAACTAATCTATAGGGAGTCAGATTAAATCAAACATATTAAAAGGTAGTTCTCCTTATTATAAAAAGTGTTATTAATTGCTCAATTGTATTAATTGTTAGATGAATTGTGGTAATCTATTGTAAATTGTTGTAAGAATTTATTTATGTTATGTTAGACAGTCATTCACCTATTCTTGCCCCTGTCAGGCATGGTGTGGAGATTCATAATAGTTGCATGAATATGTATTCCTCTTAGTGGAAATGTCATTTATTTCCTTATCTTTCCATAAACCATTCTAGTTGGGCTAGATCCCTATTGATTTTTTTTAAATTATAATTCAATCTTTTGATGGGTTCAATATAGTGTGGTGCAATGCATGATAATAATTAGTTAATTATGTTGGATGTTATAATAGTTACACGTATGGTTATGTTTGAATAACTTCGGCCACATTAGTCATTTATAATCTTCTGGCATACAGAGTGCCTCACTCTTCATAATAAATTTGTTGTCAATGGTGATCAACCATTTATATTCTTTTACGATTTATATGTTTTTTTTATGATATATAGGTTACTCATTCTAGTAAAAATAAAATTAAAAAAAGTAAATAGGATAGTTAATAATTATTATAATTATAGATAACATTTTACAAAAGTGAGTGTTATATACAAAACAATATAACATTATAAGATATATGTAGAAGACCTCGAGATGGGGTGACACATGGCGCGCGCATGTCAACAGCTGTGGAAGTTACGAGGGTAGTTAAGGCCCCTCGCATCCACCCTCATCCCATGTCTAGTTGATATGCCTAGCATTCATTTCTACCAAGGCTCAGTGTGTTGGGTCTTAATGGAGACTCAGGTTCTGCTCCTTGGAACTGGTACGATACAACAAATTCCCATTAATCAAGCACTCATGGCAACCAGAGCCATCAACTCCTTCATCCCCATGCTAATTTCGTCCTACGAGGGATATTATTTCTGGCATTTGGCTTCAGTTCACCGTCTCATTCTACTTGTTATGCTTCGTGCCTGCAATGCTTTAGCATTTCATCCTTTATCTCTCTTTCTCACCTCTGGCCACCCCACTGTCGATTTCATCCCCTCTCGTGCTTTTCCTATCCATGCCTCATGAGAAAGGTAAGTCATGGCGCAGGACAACCTATTACAGCCAGTTCAGTAGGCACAAATGCTCGGGACCAACCTCTCTTGCTCCCCTCCCAAGTGGTAGCTCGGACCTCTCACCCTACTCTGATCAAAATTGGTATGAGGCAACTCAACCAGAGCTCTATCCATCAAACACAGAGCATCTTCATAGAGGTTGTCCAGTGGAAGAGGAGATTCCTCCCAACTGGGAGGAAATTCTGCCAAATTTTCCAAAGACCACC
>CBVK0101729374.1:0-15188 GCA_900067695.1 Picea abies | reverse complement strand
CTTTACAAATCCACTCAATGTGTGATATGGATTGTCCAATGCAATGGTGGCAATATGCTCTTGACAAGGATGGATTCCTCAAGAGAATAGAGGCAACATAACATTACTTTGAATTCCTTGAAAAATGAGGTGCATCCATGGCCTTTTTATAGCATCGCTTTGAGCTATTGTTTAACTACTTTGTAGTGTGAAAAGAGGCTAATTAGGGCATTTCTAGGTCTTTGACCAGCCATACAGTCGAATCCAGTCTAGATTTGAGGGTCAAATCATCTTGGGAGCTGAACCATAAGTGGGTGGGAGGTCGACCACTCTCATAAATTCACTGTTTAGGAGGTGCACGACTTTTTGCGATAACAGTCATGCATCGTGCGCCTGTGCACGATTTCTGCATTCCTATTTCGCACATGTGCGCGCATGCCCAATGTCTACATAGCGCCCTTCAATTTTTCACTACTTTGTATAGTTTTTGACTCTTTTATGAATGCTTTGGTATTAATGCAGGTCCATGGATGACTTCATCACTGTTTGACGATGTTGAGTTCTTGTAACCATGTGCGGATGAAATTTCAGTGATAACACTAAGAAACCTCCATCACCACCACAACCCCAGTTGCCACCTCCAAAAATCTCCATTCCATCCCAAACCATCGACCCAGAACCCATGCAGTTGGATAGCCCAGAGATACCCGAGAAAAGACAAGAACTTCCTGGTCCAATCCCAGAAGTAACCGAACATAGGCTAGAACTTATTGGCCCAAAACCTGAAGCCCAAGACCAACAGATCATACCCTATGTGCCAATTCAGGACACTCCTTCTTCAACGAAGATGCAATCAATATGGAAGTTGCAAGTCCTAAGTCCTCAATGCACTTGCTCAACGACCAAGACTGAGGGTGCTATTGGAAGTGAAATCTCGAAAGTTGAGTTCGACAAAGAGGAGGAGATACCAAAGGTTCAACAGGAACCTGAGATGACCTTAGGACAAAGCACAACATCGATATAGGAAAAAATGGAGATAGTCATCCAAAACCCTTAATAGTGTACTTCCTGTAAAACAAGATTCATTTCAAGTGGATGGGGCATCTGTGGACTATATCTATTATCTTGTGCCTTAGAGGCTCATCCATATGGGGACCCATACCGACTTTTATGGAATGACAGATAAAAAGTAAATATTCACAAATCTAATAATACAAATACTTGAATCACATGAATACACAGTGGAGTTCTACAGTAACCCACAGAACTGATGGGACACCACTGTCGGCCCGTTAGACATGAAAAGAATCAATTCATCATTATTAAAAAATAGTGACCACTAGGGCCATCATGCTTCCATACGATTGATTATATTATATTCAGCAATAGAATCAAATGATCCATCACTGCCATAATCAAAGTGACTGCTTGGTGGAGAGCTATGTTCATGAGAAAAAGGTGGTAGCCCACTGAAGCACTTATAAAAAGGAGATCCTTGCATGGATGGAATAAACTCGTCTTCTGGTACACATAAATCTCCATAGTATTCACTGGTAACTTTATATGTTTGAGGTTGAGGTGGCTCAAACCTTTCAAAATTTAGCTCACTTCCTTGGAATGATAAGTTGAAAACGAACCATCCTTCGTAATGAGCAACTTCTTCAATTTCTTCTCTGAACCAGTGTTTGAAATCATCTTTTCTGTTTCCAAAGAAGAGAATATCTCTAGGACAGTAAGTCCAGAATAGAATATATAACCATCTATACCACTAGATCTGAGATTCTTTGAACATTGAGCACTCAAAGATTATCCAAAAGGAACCATCATATTTCACCTGCAACATTATCTTGCAATAATCTTCATATGTAATACAAGGAGTATAAAGGAAGATATATATCTGACCTTGCATTGGTCCTCTTGTGATTGATCCTCTTTCCATATTATGGCCCATTCTGAAGTAATCGAAATAGGAAACATAATGGTTACATGTTTGTACCCATTTATTCATAATATTTATACAAACTGGACTAGATATTATCCTACAACTTAAGCAATCAAAGCAGTAACAGTATTTACAATTTTCACACACAAGGATCCATTTGAATCTAGGTGGAGGAACATACCTTATGTTCAAGGAGGATGAAGCCATTTAATGATCTTGTCTTTATTTGTGTGGGGAGAAACTTCTCTAGTAAGAAGATCAACAACACAATTATCTTTACCAAGTTTATAATGGATTTCAAAATCAAATCCGTCAAGCCAAAGACTCCATCACAAAATTCTGTTGTTTCCCTATTCCAATATACGTTGATTAGATAACATTCCCTTCATATGTTTCAGATCTGTTCTTACAATAAAATGTACAGGTTTTAAGAATAGTCTGAATTTTTTAATTCCATTCTTGACAACAAGAATCTCTTTGTGTGATGAAGGGAATCTTGATTTTGTATCACTAAAGAAACATGAAGTGTATATACACACTTCTTCTAACTTAGGACCATTATTTTGTAATAAGACTATTGCCCAAGTATCATTTGAGGCATCAGTTTCAACTACAAGTTGGAAAGCCATCTCTGGAAGATGTAGCCTGGGTAAATTCTGGATCTTTTGCTTTATGATTTGAACAGCTTGTGTCATCTTGTGATTCCAAGGAAAAACTTTACTTAATATTTTATGAAGTATTTTGACATCCTTAGCTTTATTCTCATAAAATTGCCTGATGTAGTTCAAGCAACCAAGGAACCTCTGTAGTTGTTTCTGATCTAAGATTTCATCAAGGAATTCAGTAAGCTTTTTAAAGATATGATCTTGTAATTCCACTTCACCTTTAGACAAGATTAAGTCGGGGTATTCAATTTTCATTTGTGCCCAACAAAGCTTTGAACAAATGAGCACCAAACCATGTTTAAATAGGAGGTCATAAACAACTTTGAGATGTTGTACATGAGATTTACAATCTACAAAACAAACACACAAATCATCAATATATACAATGACAAAATTAAGATGTTTGAAGATGTCATCCATTCTCTTCTGAAATTCTGATGGAGTATTCTTCAAACCAAAAGGAGTTACTTTCCACTGGTACTGGACATTTGGGACAACAAAGGTTGTCTTATATCTGTCTTTGGGAATTATACCAATCTACCAGAAACCACTTTTTAAATCAAATTTGTTGAACACATTACAGTTCCCAAGTTTAGAAAATAGCAATTCTTTAGATGGTAAGGGAAACCTGATGGGAAGCAAAGCATCATTCAAATCTCTCTAATTGACTACCATTCTGGGTTTTCCTCTCTTTTTCTCATTGTGCTTATTGACATAAAATGTAGGACAAGCCCAAGGGATCCTATTGATTTCTATCAATTTTCTTTCTAGGAGCTCTATAATTTCTTTTTGGCAATATTCACATTTTGTTGGAGACATGTGCTTTGCAGAATCTTTTTGCGGCTTTGGGGTGTAATTTTCTTTATAGGGAAAGCTGACAAAATACTTTTCTCTAGTCAAAAAAGCATTGGGATATTCTGATGTGCAATCCTTTTCTATTTTATCCTTGATATCCTTTATCATCTCATTACCATGCTTTTCAGTATGACCAATGATTTTCTGAATATGGATTAGACTGCTAGCAGATTTTTCAACTTGCTGGAAAGTTTGTTTAACTGCTATTCTTGTTTCATAACAAGATTTGTTGGGTACCTTAATTTCTTTACCCAAAACTGTAAGTTGTACAAAGTCACTTCCTATAACAAAAGGAAAACATTTATTTATAGAATCTTGTCCTAGTAATATATCTCCACCAGTATCATAGCAATAGAGTGTAACTGCTACTTTGGCTTCTTGAATCAATATAGGAAAATCTAGGGCAATGTACTTAATCTTGATTTCAGACTTATTGACAGCTCTAAAAGAGATATCAATTGGTTGCCAATAGTAAGCTGGTATAGCTCCATGCTTTTCACAAGAATTCATGGCACCTGTATCAAGATGTGCATCTAATGTATACTGTAGATATCCTTGGACCTTAAGACTTACAGAAATGACAAATCTATCGTCTAGACCATTCATTTTCTTAGACTCGTATGGTTCATTTTATGTTTCTTCATTGAACATTTCTTTCTCTAATTGTTCATCCCTTTTCATTTTTAGAAAGTTCAATTCTTCTTTTTGAAGTTTCAATCTCTTCCATAAATTAGCAACTAATGCTTCATTTTCTTTAATAGATTCTTCAAGATGAAATATGGTATTGTCCAAAGAATCTTCATCTAATTGATTTTCATTCTGCATCATTTCTTTAATTGGTTCTGAGAATTTAACAATACCTTTTTCTCTACTTTCTTTATGCTGAGATGGCATGAAATCAACATCTGTGGGTGTATAGTTGTGGATATTCACCACACTTGGCTGCTGGATTTTTTCAATTTGAGAAGAGAGTTGGGAGAGTTGAGAAGCATAGTGGCGAGAGAGATGGAATTGACCAGGAGTGAGAGTGGTCAATTTCTCTTGGAGGACAGACCTTTGTTTAAGAAGAGAAAGAAGGTCTATATAAGGAGAGATCATCTTAATGTCTAGAAAGTTCATTGTTTCGACTATATGTGAGGAATCTGAATTATAATGAGAATCTTGATCAATTGGGTTGTCTTTAGGGAGATACGACTCACTATCCTCAGTTAGTGAAAGGTATTCAACATCTGAACGGATTTCAACCAAATACCATTCGGAAGGATCATAACCATATTGGAATAGATCCATGATCTTTGATTGGAACTTAGTTTTAGTTCACAAAGGACACTAAGAAGCCCAGTGGCCAGGATTTTTGCAAATAAAGCAGGATGACTTCTTTGATTGACGATTCTGTGGCCTGCATTTGAAATAGGCTTTCTTCTTAGAATGATTTTTTCTAGTAAACCTCTTAGGGTATTTCTTAAAAAATCCTCGTGATTTTCATTTACATTTAAAACAACCACAATCCTTTTTAACATTCTTTTTGTTGCAACCAAAATTATAAGTTTATGTGAATATATCACAGACAGATGAGTCAAACCCTAATTGTTTCTTCACAGATTTATTTGTTTTTCTGCGAAGGCATTCTTTTTGGAGGGCCATGACTATATGCTCATGCAAACCTACTAGAGATAGTTGTGTTATATCAATATTTAATTCTTCAATTCAATCTTTAACAAGGTCAGGTACTTTTCCAAGCATTGCAGACAAATATTTTCTGAGGTATGCTACATTTTCAGGATCTGGAGATTTATATAATAAATCCTACATTGTACATAAGAATTCAGGGAGTTGGGAAATATGACATAGTTGTTGATTCATGAATAGATCAACATAATGATTTGAATCTATTCTTGCGCTACCATAAAATTCATGTACAACTACTTTTATAATCTATTCTATGGGATTATCATGGTTCATTATCTTGAGCTTATCTTATTCTCAAACTCTGTCCCACCAGAGTCGTAAATTTCCTGTAAATCCCCAAGTTAACCTTAAGGCTAACTCATTCTAGGCTATCCTATTTTGAAATATCATTTTCTGGGTTCTTGCCCATGCCTGCCATTTCTGAGGGTTCTTGCCCATGCCTGCCATTTCTGAAAGATTAACATCATTTCATTCTTAGATCTGTAATTGATATTTGTTATGGGTGCAGACTCTATGTTTTCTCTAGATAATGAGGCATGTTCAACAGAATTAGCAAGATCAAAAGGGACTTTCTTTGAAGAACCATATTTGGCATTGCACCATTTCTCCCAAGCAAATTGGAAGGCATTTCCTCCTGCTTCATCATGTGAGGAACGAGTTGCCTTTTTATTGGAACTCTCTGCTTCATCTATCCCTTTTATGAATGGTCCTAGGGATATAGTGGTTTTTTGTGATTTTATTATGTCTTCTTTCAAAGTAGAAGACTTTGTTTTGACTAACTCTATTTTCTCAGTAGCTATTTCTAAGACTTCAACAATTCTTGCCAAGACTGTATTTGGAACCTCATTAGCTAACTGTTTGAGAGTTAGATGCTTTTGTTCGTCTTTAGAACTCGAATCACCAAACCAACTAAAAAAAGCATGTTTTTCAATATCATCAAATTTAATAGGAGAAGGAGTTTCTCTTTCTTGTTCAAAAGAATCTTTCAGACTCTGAACAACAGTCTGAATTGTATCTAATTTTTCAGGAACCTGTACAAGTTGAGAATTTAGTTGTTCTTGATTATTTTCCAAAGAATATACTTATGAATGAAAACCATTCATATGAATTTTTGTCTATAATACATCTTGCGCTATGTCGTCAATATTCTGGGCAAGAAAGACTGATCGGTAGTTTGCATAATTTTGCAATCTCACTATATCCTGAGATTTTTCTGCTTCTGTTTTCCTATACTGGATAAAATCTAGGTCATCTACAAGATTGTTCTTGAACGTAGGAGTATGATTTCCTGGTCCAAGATTCCTTTGAGGAAGTGTAGCAGTCTTATCCCTATCATTTCTGGGTAAAGGGGTATTCATCATTTTGATCGGAGGAATTGTTAGATCAAGACATTTAGGACAGTTGGCATGTTGGCTAGTATGTTCTGTTTTGGATTGAAATGTCTGGAAATTCTTTGGAGTAGAAGGAATATGAGATATTTTTGGATTTTCAGAAAGTTTCAGAGATTTTTTTGTGCTGGAATTTTCTTTTGACAAAAATAACAATTCTCATAACCTTTCTGATGTAACAACAAATGATCATCTAAAGCAGATTTATTTAGAACTGGTTTATATACAGGGCCTTTAGAAAAAGAGGAAGAAGATGAAGATCTAACAGAGAAAGAATTCTGTCTTGGATTTGAGTCAGAGTTACTAGCTGATTCTAAATTGTGGCTTTTAGTGCTCTGTGATCTTCCTATCCTTAATACATTTCTTCTAGAGGAATTCTGTTCAATTTTTAATTCTTGGGCCATGGGAGGTGATATTCTTGAGGAAATGGGTTCGTATTCTGTAGACCATTTTTCGACATTAGAAAGTTTTGCAAAACCTAATGTAAGAAGAGAAACATTTCCTAGTCCAACCACCATGATTTCAGAGGTAGTAGTTTGAAGTAACTTTGGGTTTAGTACTGGCATTGTTGTAGAAAAAAAACGAAGACAGGTAGTTGTATGGAGTTGGGCAATATTGGAAGCTTCAGCCATATTGAAACCAGAAAACTATACATAGGCTTGAAGTAAAGTAGAGATGTAAGGGTCGGTCAAAGAAACTTGAAATCTTGGTAAGGCTGATGACCAGACTGGGCCATTGTGCAAAGGAGCTTGGAATCTAGAGATTAATGCATCAGAGAAAGTATTATGTCGCGAGTCGATTATGCAGTTTAGTACTGATGTATCTAAACCAGGTCTAACTAATGAATTAATTCCAAACTATATGAGTCCAAGATGGACATATTGATACCCATGTTCTAAACCCCAATCTATATTGTTGTAGGCATGTGCTCACAAGCACGTCCACTCACAGGATCTTTCCTCTGTCACGGCCTGAAGAACTCTAAGGCTCTTCTATTTCCCTATCAGGAAATATGCACCCACAACAACTCTCAAACGATCCCCTTTTTTACAAATCGGAGGATTGGAACTCGTGACTTCGCGAGTCCAATGGTCGGGCGTAGGCCTCTCGAATCCCCAAAACCCGGCAACTAGTCAACGCTAACTTTCCCCTATCGGGGTTTGGCCTATCATGATTTCGCCACTCATGATGTCAACCAAATTTCTTTACCGACTCCCGAATCCCGATACCCGATGCACCGAAAGTCTGACACACATGCGAGTTCTGACTTTTCAATGCCTTCACTCCATCAACAATTCAGACTTCACGGTATCGCGAATCCTAATACATATGGTTCGGGACTTCTCGCTATGAAACCCTGATAAGTTGTGCCACCTATCCACCTACCAAATCCGATGTGGCCCCACACTATCTTTTGACTGTAGGGATATCACGTTTTGTGATATCGTGATTCCTGCTGCTGTATTCATGGGACTTCAACCCATGAAACCCCGATACATGATTCCACGTGTATATCTGATGGCCCTTGTGGCTCAGATCGACGATCTTGCCCCTCCTGAGCTTTGAACCCTCGACACTTCTACCGTAATCTCCCTGCTCCTCGGTGAGATCTAACATCTCACGAGAGTTCATGAATTTTTCTCAAAGAATTCTGACCGTCCATCTTTCTCGATGATTTCTGCGAAATGGCTAAGTGTTCCTCCACAAAACTCGTCCACCTGCACGTAATCTTACCACACTTCTTAAGCACTCCACAACACAATATTCCTATGCTTCTCTTGATCTTGCACACTTTCTTCCTAGATTTTGGGAGAATTTCAAGTTCTCAAAGGCTTTGACCTTTTCTATGTTTCAGCGATCTCCACGACTGTGAGCTCTCGACTGCATTCTCCACGACACTGTTCCTCCTGAGATTTTTCTCCCGAATCCTCAAAGGATTATTTGACTTCTGCACTCCTTGCAAAGTCCTTGCATGCAATGTGATATCTCTCCTGAGCTCCTCAAAACTCAGATCTCTAAGGAAATAAATCCTTCTTCTTCTTCCACAGATGGAGAATGTAATGCCCTCCTGGCTATTTGTCTCTCAAGCAACCTCTTGCTGAGTCTGCAGGGTGTTCAACAACCCTGTGAAGATCCCTCAGTGGATTCTTCCTTCAATTATAGAACTCAAAGAGTTCTCTTCTCCCTGTGCCTACCTACACACTATCTTGATGCCCACTTGGCAGAGTATCTTCTCACAAAACATCCAACAATTCTATCTTCTGTGCACTCCTTTCACCTTCTCAATGCCCACTTGGAAAAGCTCTTCAGAATCCTCAGTGATTCTGGTTCCCTTGAACCCATAGTAGAGTTCCTCTCGATGCACCTCTGTGCCTATGCTCAATGCCCACTTGGCAGAGCTTCACAAAATTGCTCAGTGATTCTGTCTGCAACTATGTTCTTCTCCCACAGCCTAGCCTCCTGAGGTATTCAACAACCTCACAAGTCTCCTCTGAGTTGTTGATTTCAGTTTCTTGTGCCACAACAACTCTTTGTCTGAACCCACAGAATTCAGAAGTGCTTCAGTGCACCGATATTCAGAGACCGAAGTACTCCATTATGCCCTCCTGGCATGAAACCTCAAAGACCTTCACCTGAAATCAGACATACTCCTGCAAATGAAAACCTACAACATACAGTCATATCATAATAGAACACTCACAGACACCCACACAACACAGAAATACATGTAGGAAAAACTTCTTCTGTTTATATTAAAATGGAAAATGCCTGTTTTTACAAGGTGTTCATGAGCACGGCCTGTAACAATGTCTCATCTCCCTCTCTTCTTCTCTACTTGAAGATTCTATCTCTAACCTCTCGACTTCACTCTCTAACTACTAAAGAGATATAATTGATATTTTTACCTTAGGGGGCTCTTCGAGCTCTTCCCTCCAATCTACCTACCCTATTCAATTAAATTGAATGGGCTATCTAATCCACTATTCGAATCTAGATCTCATCCTTACAAAACATTAAAGGCCTATCTACTCTACGCCTGCACAAAGGAACGACTCCACAGCTCAACAACCTAAGCAATTAAATTACATTCAATTCAAATTTCAAATGAGGTTGTGCCTCTCTCTTCAACACGTGATTTGAATTCGCTAATGTGGCTGGTTGGATGGCTGATGTGGAGAGATGCTCCTACATCATAATCCTCAGCTGCAAAATTCATGAGCTCCTGCTCATGAGCTTCCCATCTTAGCTTTTGAAATCCTCCCAGATCCCAAATCATTCTCTGGAGTTGTTCGTCTGCTCCATCTTCTTGCAGCTGCTGCTTCTGTGCTGCTTCTACTTCCTTCTCTCTGCTCAGCCTCTCCTTACTGGAAGTCTCTGCTAACCTGATCATCAACTCTCTTATCTCCTTGATCACTTTGTCTAGCTGCTCCAATGGCTGGCTCTGTTCATGCAGTCTCCCTAGCTGCAAAAATTTTCGGCACATGGGCAGATCACTATGATCTCCCATGCTTTCTTCATCAGCTTCCAACTTCATCTATTGGATGTGTGTGCCCTACACCTTCACCCTTCTCTCCAGGGATTCAATTTTTTCATATAGATCAACTAAACTAACACTGTCTGTTTCTTCTTCTTCCTCTGCTGCAAACTCCCAGGTTGCAGTCCTTTCAGTCTCCTGGCTGAAAACATTGAGCCATTCCTCGAAATGCTCATCATGCTCTTTGGTTTTTTTTGTTGTTAGCTTCAGCACTACATTTTCCTCAGCTTCCCAGCTGAAAGCATTGAGACACTCCTCAAAATGATCATTTTCCTCTCTGTCTTCTTGGGCAGCTTCCAAAGTTTTCTCCAATTCCTCTTCCCTGACAGTTTCAGTTGACTATTCTTCTGTTATTGCTGCATCTGCAACCCATATTTCTGCCTCCCCTTGGGAAAACGGTAGGAAAATATGAATTCCCCCAATCGTTAGAATATTTCTCATATCTTCCTCCTTTGTCAGCTGCACCTGCTGATCCAAACTCATCTCTAAATTTATGAGACCCTCTAATAGTCTCATTTGTTCATCCCTGCCCAGCTGGAAATGTGAAATTCCCTGGTTGTCCTCATGACAGTCTCTGAGATCCTGCAGTGATCTCAACTCGTTGTTGACCTGGAAAACTGGAATTTCCTCTCTGCCCTCCTGGCAGCTCTTGAGATCTTCATCCGATCCCAATTCACTGAGATCTCTCCCAGTCTCCGGTTCATATATCTGAACCATTTCTTCAGGTTCGTCGAGGTTTTCAGCATACCTCAACCATCCTCTTAACAACCTACGTTGTCTTCTAGCCATCAACTCCTTGACTGGCCATTTTTCTTTTTCTTTCCTCATGGGCCATTCATATACCCATCTCAGCTTAGTATTCTATTGCATCTGCAGTTCAATCTCCTCCATTCCTGCCCTGATATCGACAAGTTATTTCCCTCTTTCAGCTGTGCTCATCAACTCTGGGTTTTTCCTCCCAGCATACCTATGGCCTTCAATAGCCATGTTGTTGTCTCTGTCTTCTCTCCCAACAAACCTATTGCTATCACTCTGCATTCCGAGTGTCTCCAGCTTCATCCTACAGTCTTGCTGACTGTCCTCTTGATTGTTGCCTACCTGCAAATAATCACCACAGAGTCTCCAACGCTCTGTCTTCCTTTCCCTTCTCGCTTCACCTGAAATATACAAGTGAAGTCTCTGCTCTGATACAACTTGATGCAGGCACACAATCGCAAGCATGTCCACTCACAAGATCTTTCCTCTGTCACGGCCCGAAGAACTGTAAGTCTCTTCTATTTCCCTATCGAGAAATATTCACCCACAACAACTCTCACATGATCCCCTTTTTTACAAATCGGAGGATCGAAACTCGTGACTTCGTGAGTCCAATGGTCATGTGTAGGCCTCTCAAATCCCCAAAACTCGACAACCAGTCAATGCTGACATTCCCCTATCGGGGTTTGGCCTATCGCGATTTTTCCACTCGTGATGTCAACCAACTTTATTTACCGACTCCCGAATCCTGATACTTGATGCGCCGAAACTCTGACACACGCGCGAGTTCTGACTTTTCAACGCCTTCACTCCATTGACTATTCAGACATCGCGGTATCGCAAATACTAATGCATATGGTTTGGGACTTCTCTCTACAAAACCTCGATAAGTTGTGCCACTTGTCCACCTACTAAGTCCGTTGTGGCCCCACACTATCTTTTGACTATCAGGATATCGTGTTTCATGATATCGCGATTCCTGCTGCTATATTCACGGGACTTCAACCCACAAAATCCCGATACATGATTCCACATGTATATCCGATGACCCTTGTGGCTCGGATCTACGATCCTACCCCTCCTAAGCTTTGAACACTCGACACTTCTGTCGTAATCTCCCTGCTCCTCAGTGAGATCTAACGACTCATGGTATTTTGTGAATTTTACTCGGATAATTATGACCGTCCGTATTTCCCGATGATTTATGCGAAATGGCTAAGTGTTCCTCCGTGGAACTCGTCCACCTACACGCAATCTTGCGATGCTTCTTGAGCACTCCATGACACAAGCTTCCCGTGCTTCTCCTGACCTTGCACACCTTCTTCCCAGATTTTGGGAGAATTTCAAGTTCTTAAAGGCTTCGACCTTTGCTATGTTTCAGCGAGCTCCACAACTATGAGCTCTCGACTGCATTCTCCATGACGTTGTTCCTCCTAATCTTTTTCTCCCGAATCCTCAAAGGATTCTTTGACTTATGCACTCCTTGTAGAGTCCTTGCACGCAACGTGCTATCTCTCCTGAGCTCCTCAAAACTCAGATATCTAAGGAAATAAATTCTTCTTCTTCTCCCACAGATGGAGACTGTAATGCCCTCCTGGCTATTTCTCTCTGAAGCAACCTCTTGCTGAGTCTGCAGGGTGTTCAAAAACCCTGTGAAGATTCCTCATTGGATTCTTCCTTCAATTACAGAACTCAAAGAGTTCTCTTCTCCCTGTGCCTACCTGCTCGTTGTCTCGATGCCCACCTGGCAAAGTATCTTCTCACAGAACATCCAACAGTTCTATCTTCTGTGCACTCCTTGCACCTGCTCAATGCCCACTTGGTAGAGCTCTTCAGAATCCTTAGTGATTCTGGTTCCCTTGAACCCACAACAGAGTTCCTCTCGATGCAGCTCTATTCCTATGCTCAATGCTGACTTGGAAAAGCTTCACAGAATTCCTCAGTGATTTTGTCTGCAACTGTGTTCTTCTCCCACATCCTAGCCTTCTGAGGTATTCAACAACCTCACAAGTCTCCTCTGAGTTATTGATTTCAGTTTCTTGTTCCGCAACACATCTTTGTCTGAACCCGTAGAATTTAGAAGTGCTTCAGTGCACTGGTATTCAGAGACCGCAGTACTCTGTCATGCCCTCCTGGCATGAAACCTCAAAGACCTTCACCTGAAATCAGACATACTCATGCAAATGAAAACCTACAACATACATCTACAACATACATTCATATCATAATAGAACACTCACAGACACCCACATAACACAGAAATACATGCAAGAAAAACTGCTTCTATTTATATTAAAATGGCAAATGCCTGTTTTTACAAGGTGTTCCTGAGCACAGCCTGTAACATGGTCTCGACTTCCTCTCTTCTACTCTACTCACAGATTCTATATCTAACCTCTCGACTTCACTCTCTAACCTCTCTTCCCTCCAATCGACCTACCCTATTCAATTACATTGAATGGGTTCTCTAATGTGCTCTCTGGATCTAGATCTCAACCTTACAAAACATTAAAGGCCTATTTACTCTATGCCTACACAAAGGCATGGCTCCACAACTCAACAACCTAAGCAATTAAATTACATTCAATTCAAATTTCAAATGAGGTTGTGCCTCTCTCTTCAACGCGTGATTTGAATTCGCTAACGTGGTTGGTTGGCTGGCTGATGTGGAGAGATGATTCTACATCATATATCATCTTGTTGGATGAGTGGGATTTGATAAACATATTGACCAAGAGAGAGATATACATTATGAGAGAAATATCTAATAAGAGTGGATGCATGAAACGTAAACATAGGCAAGTCATAAATTTTTGAGGGTTCTATCTCAGGCATCCTCCAGTTAATATCAGGCTCATATTCTTGGGAAACTAATCTAGTATTAGATAGAGACCTAGACATAGAAGACTGGCTTAGAAAATATTTATACCACTTAGAAGGCTTATATTTAACTTCAGCTGATAGATCAAAAGAAGATTTTTTGTTCTATGAGGCCATTATCAACTACTGCAACTTCTGACAGTATACTTAATATATTGCAGGTAAGTAAATATATTGAGAGGTAAAATCCAACTTACTATGGGAAAAGGAATTTGCAACACTCCACGCCTTTCTTCGGCTTTAACGGTTGACTTACGTGTCCTACAACAACTGCTAGAGACCACAATCAAGTAGATCACTTCACTCAATATAGAGAATTTACACTTCTCGCAATCATATACTTCAGACACAAGGATCGTATCAAAATAGTATCACTTCAGAACAAACTTCTTTGTATTAATCAACTGGAACCACTGATTAGAAAACATGCATGACAACATGCACTTACACACATGGCTTTGATACCAATTTTACAGAGTAGGATCAAAATTTTACAGAGTAGGATCACGCTAACATGATAGAGACAATTTACAGAGTAGAATCATGCTAACATGACAGAGACGATTTTATATGACTAGTACACTTGAGATCATTGTTTTTCATTCACAAGTTCCCGAAGGTGAGTGAAGAGGATACACACTGCTCGGAAACACTATAAAACTCTAAGACTCAGACAGAGACTCTCCCTCGATTTTCGAATGTCTAAATGAGAAGAGAAGAGGCTTATTTATACTAATTTTAACAGGTTGTCGGTAGACATAAACTTGGCAAATGCCTGTAAAACAGGATTCCTTTCAAGTGGATGGGGCAGTTGTGGACTACAACTATTATCTCATCCCTTAGAGGCTCATCCATATGGGGAACCATACGAACTTTTACGGAATGACATATAGAAAGTAAATATTCGCAAATCTAATAATACGAATACTTGAATCACATGAATACACAGTGGAGTTCTACAGGAACCCACGGAACTGAAGGGACAACACTGTTGGCCTGTTAGACATGAAAAGAATCAATTCATCATTATTACAAAATAGTTACCACTAGGCCCATCATGATTCCATACGATTGATTATATTATATTCAACAATAGAATCAAATGATCCATCACTGCCATAATCAAAGTGACTCCTTAGTGGAGAGCTATGTTCATGAAAAAAAGGTGGTATCCCACTGAAGCACTTATAAAAAGTAGATCCTTGCATGGCTGGAATAAACTCATCTTTTGGTACACATAAATCGCCATAGTATTCACTGGTAAATTTATATGTTTGAGGCTGAGGCGGCTCAAACCTTTCAAAATTTATCTCACTTCCTTGGAATGATAAGTTGAAAATGGACCATCCTTCGTAATGAGCAACTTCTTCAATTTCTGCTCTGAACCAGTGTTTGAAATCATCTTTATTGTTTCCAAAGAAGAGAATATCTCTGGGACAGTAAGTCCAGAATAGAATATATAACCATCCAGACCACCAGATCTGATATTTTTTGAACGT
>CBVK0101729372.1:0-15552 GCA_900067695.1 Picea abies | reverse complement strand
CATGATGGGCCTAGTGGTCACTATTTTGTAATAATGATGAATTGATTCTTTTCATGTCTAACGGGCCGACAGTGGTGTCCCGTCAGTTCCGTGGGTTACTGTAGAACTCCACTGTGTATTCATGTGATTCAAGTATTCATATTATTAGATTTGTGAATATTTACTTTTTATCTGTCATTCCATAAAAGTTGGTATGGGTCCCCATATGGCCGAGCCTTTAAGGGATGAGATAATAGCTATAGTCCACAGATGCCCCATCCACTTGAAATGAATCTTTTTTTACATGAAGTACACTGTTAAGGGTTTTGGATGACTATCTCCATTTTTTCCTATATCGATGTTGTGCTTTGTCCTGAGGCCATCTTAGGTTTCTGTTGAACCTCTGGTATCTCCTCCTCTTTGTCGAACTCAACTTTCGATATTTCACTTCCAATAGCACCCTCAATCTTGGTCGTTGAGGAAGTGCATTGAGGACTTATGACCTGCAGCTTCCATATTGCTTGCATCTTCGTTGAAGAAGGAGTGGCCTGAATTGGCACATAGGGTATGATCTGTTGGTCTTGGGCTTCAGGTTTTGGGCCAGTAAGTTCTAGCCTATGTTCGGTTACTTCTGGGATTGGACCAGAAAGTTCTGGTCTTTGCTCGGGTATCTCTGGGCTATCCAACTTCATGGGTTCTGGGTCGATGGTTTGGGATGGAATGGCGATTTTTGGAGGTGGCGACTGGGGTTGTGGTGGTGATGGAGGTTTCTTGGTGTTATCACTAAAATTTCATCCGCACATGGTTACAAGAACTCAACATCGTCAAACAGTGATGAAGTCATCCATGGACCTGCATTAATACCAAAGAATTCATAAAAGAGTCAAAAACTATACAAAGTAGTGAAAAATTGAAGGGCGTTATGCAGACATTTGGCGCACGTGCACATGCACGAAACAAGAATGCAGAAATCGTGCACAGGCGCACGATGCACGACTGTTATCGCAGAAAGCCGCACACCTCCTAAACAGTGCATTTATGAGAGTGGTCAACCTCCCACCCACTTATGGTTCAGCTCCCAAGCTAATTTGACCCTCAAATCTAGACTGGATTTGAGTGGATGGCTGGTCAAAGACCTAGAAATTCCCTAATTAGCCTCTTTTCACACTACAAAGAAGTTAAACAATACCTCAAAGGGATGTTATAAAAAGGCCATGGATGCACCTCATTTTTCAAGGATATATATATATATACCATATTTTAATATTTGTATTGTAACATCCCCAACATCCAACTAGTTTATACCACTCAAAAGTTTTGAACTATATACCAAATTTAAACATACAAATATTCTACAAATACATAGATTCATACATAATAATAATAGAAATACACATGCATAATACACAGGGAAAACCCATAAAAGAAAATGCATCAATAATGATGCAACACATGATTTAACACACAATTGACACTCATATTTTATTAAAATATCACCAACTATGTTCAAAACTTCCACGTTTCTCCCATCCATATGCCACATTGCTCGTAATGTCAGCAATGGGTCACCCTCGAGCTAGGGATAAAGTCTACTAGGGAAAAGGGAATACTAAGCCAGCCTAAGGTTTGATGGTGCAGACCCCCTCCCCTTCTCTCCTTTGGGGTTGTGCGACCTCCTGGTATAGGATCGCTTGAAAACCTAAGTTGAATTGACTCTTCGGATCCCTACTGGAACCCGATAAAATTTATCACAGGTCTCCCTTTCTTCAAAGTGTGGGCCCTCTTAACCCCACGGCCCTCTTCTTGGCCCTTCTAAGAAAGTTGGTGGTGAAACTCGTTCTCCATGCTGGGCCCTTTCTATCATGTGACCTAGGGATTTTTCACAGGGATAAATAACAAAAAGAGCTTCGGGCTTTGACTTCAACTTGTCCCACAACAACCAACTCTTAGGTTCCCAAACTCTGAATCGATAAACTCAAACAATGAGAGGATCAAAGGTCCCCGTCCCTCCTTTCGATCGATGACTATGATCTATTTTGAATCTGTCTTTCAAGATTCTCTCTCTATCCTCCTTCGATATCTCCCAGAGTACTACTCCTCCAAAAGGTGTGTATCGCTTCCACGCATCCCTTCCAGATCGAACAATTTGGATTCAAACCGCTCTTCACGACTTCGCGAATTCACAAAGATTTATGTTTTCTCTTAGCAAACCTCCCAGAGCACCAAATACTAGATCTCCTAATCTTGTTCCATATGTCTCCTCTTGACAATGGATGATTTCACAGTCTTCGGGACTTCGACAATTCCTTGACCTTTGTGTGCACTTAGCACAATTTTTGCCCGATACTTAGACTATTCTCAGCCTTTCCTCTACACTCTTTGCAGAGTTTTGTGCTAGTCCTTTTGAGATTTTTCTCGGCTTGAAACCTTCGAGGTTCTCAGTTCCTCTATTCCCTTCAATGGGATTTCTAGTGCCCTCCTAGAAACTTAACTCCCTTCCTCCTGAGCTTGTAATATGAACTTACTGTATCCTTGGCGCACTCCTTGCACTTACTTAAGTTTTCAGACAACTTCTCCCTGAGCCCTTCCAGAAGTCTTAAGGAATCTCCTTTCCTTGGTTAATGCACTCTTTCAAATACTTCCTTCCTCAGAGTGTTCAACAACCCTGGGGTTCTTTCCATGATCTGAACACTCCAGAATGTGTTTCTCCCATGCGCACTCACACTTTCTCTATGCCCTCCTGCAAGATTATTACAGAGTATTCAATAACTATGCACTGTGCTTCCTCGTACATAGTCTTTCTTCCAAAGGTATTTAGGAACCTTAAAAATCCCCTCCGATTCTGTGAATTATCTTGGTGTTCCCTCCTTGTAGCTTCTCTTTTGACTCGAATGATTTTAGAAACACACTCCTTGCGTCAACTCACAAAGTCTCAACTCTTTGTCGCACACTCCTTGCACTTATCGTAGAGAACTAGACTTAATCCAACACACTCAGAGATAGAATATTATATCTCTATCCCTGCAGACGATTTCTAACATACATCTACAGTGAAAACACATACGAATGACATTCACAACTAAATATCCATTACACAAAAATTGGCAAATAGGAAAATCTGTTACTTTCTATTAATGGTGGAATGTCTATCACAATAAATGAGTTTGAATTGCAACTAACTCTCGGCTCTTAACAACTTCTTGTCTTACAATGATTTTCACCATACTCCAACAACCTATTTCAAGCATACAATACAAGAGTTTATACAAGATGGGATCGATGAGCTTCCTTCCAAGATAAGTTAGTCGGGTATAATCACCATTCAAAATACCTGACTAATGAGGTAGATTACAATGTTGGAAATCTTATCTCAATTGGATACAGATCCCTCCTACCATCAACCACTTAATGCTGACCTCATCTATAGCTTGTACAAAGGAACAACTTGGCTCTACCAACCTGTCACCATTAATTTCCTTAATCATGATTTAGATTTTTGAAGGAAAAATGAGAGGGAAACACCTCTCCCTTCCTTGAATTCACACCACTCGTGTTAATCAGTTGGCGTGTGCTGAGGTGGAGCAATGCTACTACATCATACTCCATGACAACAAAAAGTCATGAGCTCCTACTCATGAGCTTCCCAGCTCTATTGAAATCCTCATGGATACAAAAATTCTCCTGGAGTTGTCCTTCTTCTCCTCTACTTCTCTTTTGTTGCTACTGCTGCATTTTTCCTATTGCTCATGCATGTTCTTCTATTTCCAACTTCTCCTTGTTGACCACTTCTTTTGTTGACCTCAACATCATCCTCCTTATCTCCTCTACAAATTCTTCCATCTACTTCATCAGTCGATTCCTCTTGTGTAGTCTTCTTGAATGAAAATCCTCATGCTACTCTATGGGTGTATCATTCTGATCTCCCATGTTGCTTTCATCTCCTATGACGCTAACTGGACACTCTTTTGCAGACTCCAATTTCGCAATCTCGTTATTGAACTGTTGTTCAACTACCTCCTCTAACAAACTAACTCCTATCAGTTCTTATTCTAGTCCCATTCCAACTTCCTCCAACTGTAACTCACGCTAGTACGTCTCTTATGGCATGGCTATCTCATGGAAACCACCTTTTGGTTCCGGGCTTTACAACCAATCCTCCAGTTCCTTTAAGTCCATCTCCCACTAAGTGAGTAACTCAACTGGGTGCTCCTTTTCCTTTGGGGAAGACTTCGGTATCCACTCCTTCTTCTCCAAGATAGTCTCAGCTTGTTGTCCTTATGTTGCATATGCAACACCCGTGCTAACCTTTCCTTGGCTACTTGGCAGGAATATCATGAATCCTTCAATGACCATAACACTCCTCTGATCCTTCTCCTCTATGATGGAAGTTTCCAACTTGTCATCATCTTCATTCACGTAGCTTGCAACTCTGCATGAGTCTTCATATGGATGTGTCCTTTCTTCCTCTTCCTCTCCACATGTCAACACCCACTGCTAACGTGAACTCTCGTCTGAGCTAATATCTTCTCCCTTTCCCCCCTGGAAAATTAGGATGTCTCTTTTTCCCTCCTGGTAGTTTATGAGATCGGCTGATCCCTTCTAATTGCCCACCAGGAAACCTATGAGACCTCTCCCATATCTCTTTCGCTCGCCATTGAGGTTTTCAACATATATCAACCACATTTTCAACATATGTTGCTGCCTTCGGGACAAAAAATTCTGAACAGGCCACTTAGTTTTCCTTTTCAAAGGCCACTCATATCTCTAGTGCACTCTTGCCTCCTACTGCATCTTAAATGCTATCTTCTCTATCTTTGCTCAGATTTCACCAAAATCCTTGTCCATATCCTCTTTTCTTTTCTGCGAGAATGCTTCTCCTCGACCATGCTCATGCCCTCCAATGACCATCTTGCTTCACCTACATCTCACCTGGTTGTTTACCATCTACTGCACACCTTGCAAAAGTTTCCACAGAGTATCACACTATGTCTCCCTTTCCTATAGAAATCAATTATGTGCCTTGATACCACTTGGTGTAAACCCCCTCCCCTTCTCTCCTTCAGGGATACATGACCTCCCAGTCTAGGATTGTTTGAATGCCTTAGTCGAGTTGACTCTTTGACTCCCTGCTGGAGCCTGATAAACTTTATCAAAGGTCCCTCTTTCTTCAAAGTGTGGGTCCTCTTAACCGTGCGACTCTCTTCTTGGCCCTTTGAAGAAATTTGGCAGTGACACTCGTTCTCTATGCCAATACCTTTCTATCATATGACCTCGGGCTATGTCCTGGGGATAAGCCACAAAAATCTCTTTGGGATTTGGATTCAACTTGTCCCACAACAACCAACTCCTAGGTTCCCGAACTCAAATGACACGAGGATCAATGGTCCCTGTCCCTCCTTTTGATCAATGACTGCGATCTATTCAGACTCTATCCTTAGGGAGTATCTCCCTATCCTCCTCTGATGTATCTCAGAGTACTAATCCTCCAAAAGGTGTGGATTTCTTCCATGCACTCCTTCCAGATCCAACAGTCTGGAATCAAACTGCTCTTCGCGACTTCACGAAGATTTCTATTTGCTCTTGGGAAACCTCCCAGCGCTCCAAATCCCAGATCTCCTGATCTTCTGCCACCTGTATCCTCCAGATGATGGATGATTTCATAGTCTTTGGGACTTCGACAAGTCCTTGACCTTCTTGCGCACTTAGCACAATTTATGCCCGAGACTTAAACTTTTCTCGGCCTTTCCTCTTCACTCCTTGTAGAGTTCTGCAATAGTCCTTTTGAGATTTTTCTCGGTTTGAAACCTTCGAGGTTCTCATTTCATGTGCACCCTTTAATGAAATTTCTGGTTCTCTCCTAGAAGCTTAACGCCCTTCCTCCTGAGATTGTAAGATGAACTTATTGTATCCTTGGCGCACTCCTTGCACTTACTTTAGCCTTCTAACAACTTCTCCCTGTGCCTTTCCATAATTCTTAGGGAATCTCCTTTCCTTGGTCAATGCACTCTAGAAAATCCTTCCTTTCTTAGAGTGTTCAACAACCCTTGGGTTCTCTCCATGCTCCCAACACTCCAGAATGTGTTTTTCCCTTTCGCACTCGCATTTTCTCTATGCCCTCCTGAAAGAGTATTAAAAATTATTCAGTAACTCTACGTTTTGCTTTCTCCTACACATTATTTCTTCCCAAGGTATTCAAAAACCTTGAAATTCCCCTCTGAGTTTGTGAATTATCCTAGTGTGCCCTCCTACCATCTTCTCTTCTGACTCGAATGAGTTCAGACACACACTCCTTCCTTTGTCTTACAAAGTCTCAATTCTCTTTCGCGCACTTCTTGCACTTAGCCTAGAGAATTAGACTTAATCCAACACACTCAGAGATAGAATATTGTATCTCTATCCATGCAGATTATTTATAACATACATCTACAGTGCAAACACATACAAATGACATTCACAACTAAACATCCATTACAAAGAAATTGGAAAATAGGAAAATCCATTACTTTCTATTAATGTTAGAATGTCCATCACAATACATGAGTCTAAACTGCAACTGAGTCTCGGCTCTTAACAAATTATTGGCATACAATGATTTTCATTAAACTCCAGCAGCCTCTTTTAGGAATACAATACAAGATTTTATACAAGAGGGGCTCGATGAGATTCCCTCCAAGCTAAGATAGTGGTGTCTAATCACCATTCAAAATGCCTGACTAATGAGGAAGATTAAAATGATGGAAATCTAATCTGAATCGGATACAAATCCCTCCTACCATCAACCAATTAATGGAGACCTCATCTAAATCTTGTGTGAAGGCACAACTTGTCTCTACGAACCTTTTAACATTAATTACCTTAATCTCGATTTAGATTTTTGAAGGAAAAATTAGAGGGCGACGCTTCTCCCTTCCTTGAATGCACAACACTCATGCTAATTAGCTAGCACGTGATGAGGTGGAGCAATGCTCTTGCATCATCTGAAAAGCATAATAAATGTGAAGTCCAAGGTTCCCAACTACGAAAAATATCCTATAGTCTCTCATTCCCCAAATGCTTGTCCCACTCCAAGAAGTGTGCCCCTTCTCTACTTAATAGTCCTTCAAATTCCTGACTTCCCTTCTAGGGATTTAGGAAGAGGATGGATAGGAAATATCAAATCCATGTAGCTATTTCCCAATGCACCAGGGAACAATTCTGAGTAGTTTCTCTCCTAAAGAAACTACTCACGGGCTTGAAAAACCCTTCTTTATCATAGCAAATCTATCACCTAGAGAGAAATTCCTACGAGCCCGACAACCATATTCCTCAACCACGGGCCTGACAACCCACCTCTTCATCTTGCAACCCAAACCAGGTATAGGTACCCATCGTTGCAGGGATGAGTGAATGATAGAAAAACCTATGTGAATAATCCAGGTTTTTGGATGTCCACAACACCAAGCTTCCTAGGTACATCTATGGTGATGGAAATAGAAAAGTTTGCATGGTAGGAGAGAATAATGGTAACAATTAAGAAGGAAATTATACCAAATGAACTAATTTCCCCCAATATACATGCATGCACCCATAATGACACATGGCCCTCAAGGAATTCACTTTTCTCCACTTGTAATTCATTCCCTTCCCATAGGAACTTAGGATAACATATAGTACCTTATAATTTAGGAATAATGATATAATAATCCTTTGGGATTAATCCCTCTATCTTAACCCCTTCCTAGACTCTTAGCTGCATTTCCCTTTCCCTTCCCAGTGGAGTTTATCCCCCCATACTCATTTGTGGGTCGGTCTGTAACAATGATGTACTTTATTAATGATATGAGTGTTTACATATTACAATAATAGGCAAACCATCCTTTAACATCTAGGATCTCCGGCCTAATAATCACATAATCCTTCTCACCTATAATAACCTTCCTCACCATCCTATAAGGATATTTACATTTATATTTACAATTGGGGTTCATCCTATGTGTATTAAAGCTTGTACGATCAACCCATAATGCTTATTTAAGGAGAGTATACCATTGGCGGGGATTGTCATCAATAATCATTCTCAGAATCCTGATCATATTTTTGTTAGTATACTTAGCTTGTCCAATTCCATAAGGGTAATATGTGGATTAGGTAAAGTTATTGACCCCAAATTTGTTCAGAAACTGAGTAAACATTTCTGAAATGAATTATTATCCATTCTCCGAGATTATTTTGAGTAGGAGACCAAAGTGAGAAAATATATTAGATTCTAGGAAGTTAATAACCTTCTCATCCGATGCATTCTTAAGAGGGACAACTCCAGTCCACTTGGTAAAGTAGTCCTATGTCATCAGGATAAATACATGCCCTGCAGAAGATGGGGGGTTAGTAGGGCCGATGAAGTATAATCCCCATTTAGAAAAAGGGAAATCAGGTAAAACTGGTTGTAAAGGCATAGAAGAAAACTTTTCACATCTAGAAAATTTTTGACATTTATCACAAGCCTGAACAAACTTGAAAGAATAATGAAACATAAACGACCAAAAATAACCAACTCTGATAACCTTGCAAGCTGTATCTTTCACTATGAAATGGACACCAATATGTAGGTTAGAATCTGTTGATCCATGAAACTCATTCAAAAAAAATTCATATTCTTTACCATCAATACATCTTAACAACAATCCATCATCAGATCTATGGAAAAGAATGTTTCCAAAGATGATAAACTTTGGGGATATCAAGCATAGTTTTCTACGTTGATGTGAATCTAAATGATCTGGGAAATTTTGATGTAAGAGATAATAAATGATATCCTTTTACCAAGGATGATCATCAAGATATATATCAAGGGTTTCCATGTAAAACAATGCTAACAAATCGTTCTCATCATCCTCAATAAAATCACTTGGTTCAGGATATTGAGCCAAGTGAAGAGCTAGATCATGTCCCTTAATTGTCTTGGTTGTAGTAATCGCTAAATCATTTTCTTGAATTTTGGCAAGCCAATGTGCAAGTTTTCCTAAGAGATGAATCTGTGTAAGAATAAACTTGAATGTAGGAAAAGAGACTCTTACCTTTGTTTGCTTTCCTAAAATAAAATTCCTGAATTTTCCTATATCTTTTACCAAGGAGAAAGTATGTTTTTCAATCAAGGTATATTTCACCTCATCATATGACAAACTTTGACTCATATAGGCTATAGTTTTTTATTTATTTTGATCATCAACTTGTAGAAGGATGGAAGAGATTGCCTCTTATGTGGTATTGGTATAGATGATGAAGTCTTTATTAAAATCAGGTTTGGGTAAGACTGGTGCAGATTTGATTGCCTTCTTGATTCTTATAAAATTCCTTTCTACCTCATTTGTCCAAGAGAAGGTTATATCCTGATTCAGAAAATTATGAATAGGTTTAACCATCATGGCGAAGCCAAGAAAAAACCTCCTTACAAAGTTAATATTACCCATGAAAGATTTAACTCCTTGTTTGGAGGTAGGGGTAGGGATATTGATAATCTCAACAACTCTCTGAGGGTCAATACTAATACCGTAGTCAGAAACAATATGACCAAGGATTTTTCCTTGAGTGACTACGAAAAGAGACTTAGAAGGATTCAAGAACATACCAAATTTTCTACGATGCAAAAATATTTTCATAAGATGACCAAAATGATCCGATCGGTTATTAGAGTAAATAGTTAAGTCATCAAGATAAACCTGAATTATCTTATCGATCAGATCATCGAAAGCTATTTGCATAGATCTTTGGAATGTGGCACCTATGTTAGATAGGCTGAAAGGCATGCATTCATAGGCAAAGGTGCCCCATGTAGTGGTGAATGTGGTTTTATATTTTTCATCCCTCTTGACTCTAATTTGATTGTATCTAGAAAAACCATTGAGTAGGGACATTATTTGAGACCTGACCAACTGTTGTAGGATCATTTCAATATTAGGAAGTGGAAATTTTTCTTTAACGCTATCTCTATTCAAAGCACGAAAGTCAACACATAACTGGATATGAACCATTGTATTTCATACAGGAACCATATTTTAGGCACATTCATAATACTTTACTGGGAATATGATTTTATATTTTAGCAATTTTTCAACTTCCTTTCTGATAATAGCTTTGAGGGATGGGTTTATATGCCTTTTTATTTTCCTTACTGATTTCGTCCTTTCCTTAATAGGAATGACATGTTATATGATGATTGGATCAAAACCACGAATATCCTCATATGACCAAGCAAAGACATCCTTGAATTCATGAAATAAATCCACAAATCTTTCTTTTTCTTCTTGTGAAAATTGGACTCCTATTTTAAGAATATTTGGATCACCTGAAGTTCCAATGATCATAGAGACAACATATCTTAATTTTCTCTTTGACTCATCTTCTTCAGTGTTTTCCCTTTTACCAACATCACTCGTTGAAAATCAACTTTCTTGAGGAGTCAAGCCTTTTGGAAACTTATTATCTTCCATAGAAATTACTTCCTTAGGATTAAGGAGTTCACTTTGTAAGAAAGAATATATATCTTCGTCATTTTTGAAAACCTACCATGATTCAACATTGTCAGGTATGTGTGGGCGATAAAGAGACATAAAAGTGGAATTAGTTCATTGCAGTAAAAGTTGTTGAATAGGAGAGGCGGAAAAAACTGCCAACCTATCTACCATGGTATTAGGCTCCCTTTTTAAGGGAGTTTTTGATTAATTGGGTTTGTTTTCATTGATGTCAACCCTTGAATAAATTTTGATAGAAAATTCTGGTAGAACAAAGGTTTGGGTAATGGACCCAATTTTGTTTAATGGATAATGGTATGAGTTTTTATATATTTGCAGGTAAGACTATTACAGATGGATAGTACATGTCATTCAATTTCCAGTGGTATGTGGAACGCCACATAACTCCTCACGGTTAGAGAGTTATGGCCATGTGAAGTTGGAGAACCCTCATGAGTCATCAAGAAGCCCCAAAATGTCAAAGTAGTCAAAGTATTTGAAAAAGAAATTATTTAAATAATAAAGTTAATGATGAACTCCCTAAAATATGGAAAGCGGGCTGATACATGAAAGTATAAATATGAGGCAAGGCTCTCTCATTTAATCATAGTTGAACCTATTGAATATCATTGAATATCTATTTTGTGAAAGGTTATTTGGGAAAGTATTATTGATAGAGAAAAGTGTGGCAGGAAAATTGTGGTAGGAAAACTGCGGCAGAAAAAGTGTGACAGAAAAATCACGGCAGAAAAGTCGTGGTAGAAAAATTACGGCAGAAAAATCGCAGCAGAAAAAATTGCAGCAGAAAAATTGCGGCAGAAAAAGTGTGGCTGAAAAATCACGGCAAAAAAAGTGTGGCAGAAAAATCACGGTAGAAAAAGTGTGGCAGAAAAATCATGGCAACAACATGGTTGGGGTCTATTTATGAGAGATATGGCACATCTTGTTTGAGGTATGTTTTGTGAGCTAGGGTTTAGCTCTTGAGATGGTATTGGATGTTCAGTATTGTTGCATATATTAGATTTGTTGGGGGATACAGTTGGTATTTTGTTGCTGGTATTTGGCATATGGATATTGGTCTTTTGGTTGTGATGTGTTGTTGAATTTGTTGGTGTAGCTTGAGGCTACATAACAGTGAGGTTGAGGCACATGGTTTGATGTAAGGGTTTATGGTATTTGGTTGAAGGATAGACTGATGAATATTTTATGGTTATATTGGTGTATGTCTTTATATGGTTGAGGTACATGTTGGGTACATGGTTGAGACAAGTAGTTGATGATTTGTCACATACATGAGGTGTATAGTTGATGATGTTGGCACATATTGATGAGTCATATTTTTTGTGCAGTTGATGCATGGTTTATGCATGGTACATATTGGTTTAGGTTATTGGTACAGGTTGTTTGGTGCAGGTTGATTAGTATAGGTTGTTACAAGTTATTGGTACAGGTTGACAGTGGCAGTGGTTGTTCGGTGACAGTGTCAGGTTTTCTACATTTGGCATTTATATTTTAGGGTGGTTGGATGGGACAAGGACAGGTGGTTGTAGCCACCATCCGGTTGTAGCCGGAGAACATAGGGGGTTGTAGCCTCCTTCTAGTTGTAGACGGAGAATTGGGAAGTTGGAGTTTCCCTCAGGTTGTAGCCTGAGAAACTAGGGGATTGGAGCCTCCTTCCAGTTACAGATGGAAAACAAAGGAAGTCGGTGCTTCCAATGAATGTAACTCTTATATACATATAAGAAAAATCATTTCGTGGTTTTCTCTAGCTTTCGGTTTCCAAATAAACACTGGTGTACTGTGTATGTGTATGATTGCTCATTTGTTCATTTTTTATTTACTCTGCAACTATTGGATGATAATGATACATTGATATAACACTTGCATTTTGTGATTGAAAAGGATTGTATTGTTGTATTATTGATCCACCCCCCTCTCTTAGTAATCCAACAATTGATTCCAGAGAAGGTTCTTGCAGAAATCAGTTTAACCACTAAAAGGTTGATCCTGGAGAGAAACATGTATAAAAATGGAATACCACAATTTGATGGACATAAGTATGCATTTTGGAGAAGAAGGATGAAAACATATATAAATTAACAACGATTTGAAGTTTGGCAATCTGTTGTAGATGGATACAAAGAACTAGTAGTTTTGCCGACAAATGAAAGTGCAATAAAACTCAGGAAAAATAATTCCAAAGCCACAAATGCACTTATGAATGGTATTTATGAATCAATATACACCAAAGTTATACATTGTAAATCCACTAAAGATATTTGGGAAAAGCTTCAAAATAATTATGAAGGAGATTCAAAAGTCAAAGCAACAAATCTTCAAACTTACATAGATCAGTTCAAACAACTAAAGATGAAGGAAGAATAGAATATTGCAGATTACTTCTTATGAGTTGATGAAACAGTAAATGCAATCATAGGATTGGGAGAAGAAATTAAAGAATCTGTAATTGTTCAAAAGGTACTAAGATCTCTTCCTATGAGATTTGATCTTAATATATCAACACTAGAAGAAAGAGAAGATATAGACTCAATAAGCATGGACGCACCACATGGAATATTCACAGCATATGAAATGAGAAATGAACAGGAAAATCTAGATATAAAAGAAACATCTTTCAAAGCATTCAAAAGGTCAAAGAAAAACGGAAAGAAAAAGGAAAAATAACATAGCATCAACAATGACATCTCGGAAGATGATGAAGAAATGTCCAACTTTGTGAAAATATTGAACAAAGGAACCAACGACATATATAAATGTAAGTTTCCATTGATTTACTTTAATTGTGATGGTATTGGTCATTTTTCTAAAAAAATTCCTCATAAGAAAAATAAGAGGAATGAGGAAGATTACTCAAATAGAAAACAAACATATAAAGGAAAAAGAACCACAAAGAAAGCTTTCAAGAAAAGATTATGCACCAAAGAAGACATCTCCTCGTCAGATGAATATCAAGTTAGTGATAGTGAAACAAAAAGAGTTATATCCATGGTAGTAGAAGACTCTGATAAATAAGACACCGAAGAAGAATATGAAGATGCATAAGTTGAATACCGAGAATAATTGTTGTGTGCCATAGAAATTATAAGAAGATAAAAGAAGAAAAATAAGAAGCTACAAGCATAACTAGAAAATAAAGAAGACACTCAATAACTGGAATAAATGATCACAAATTTGAAGGTTCAAATAGAAGAAGATAAAATAATTGAAGAAGTACTCAAAGAACAACTAGAACAAAGAGACATGATCATTGTAAATTTGGAACCAACAAATGTCACATTAAGAAAGGATCTTCAAGAGAAAAATATGCATAACAACTCAAAATTTTTGGATAACATTATCAGCAGTCAAAGCCTCATCATGACAAGTCCGAACTTTTATAAATTCATACAGAAAAGGGATCAATCTCCAAAACAACAGAACAAGAAACATATCCAAAAAGATATGCATAAACATTCAAAGGGGATATGAAGACCTACAAATAAGATTACAGGGACACTCCTCCACCGAGAAGATTTAGATTTCATAATCAACGACCGACAGATAGGCCTTAGGAAGAAGAAGGCTTCATAAGAGAAACTCCTTTCAGAAAATCTTCAATTCCTAGGTATCAAACTATTTTTTTTGGTTTATGTTATTCATGTAATAATTTTGGACATGAAGCTATGAATTGTAGAGCTAACAGCAGGAACATAAACAACTTTGAAAGTCATACCCAAAAGGGTTATCTAATAAGGCCTAGTGAAACACATAGAAAAAGTTACAATAGGTTTGAATCATTGAGCACTGAAGTGGAATGCTACAAGTTTAACAACTTTGGACACATGGAAAAAGATTGTGGAATGACAGTTCCTCCTAGAGAACCACAAAAAAACTAGAACAGTCACAGACAAGAACCTCATAGGAGAACATGGATAAGAAAACAAAATCAGTATAGAAATTAAGAATGCACACACTCTCTACAAGCTAAGCAAAAGAAACATGATTGGTATGTTCATAGTGGCTATTCAAAACACATGAAAGGTGATAAAGATAGGTTTCTTACATAAAGAAAGGAAAGAGATGGACTAGTCTCCTTCGGAAATGATGATTCAACTAAAATCATTGAAAAAGGCACAGTCAGAATTGGAAACAAGAATACCAAGGCATAAAATGTTCTACTAGTAGAAGATATGAAACATAATCTTCTAAGTGTGANNNNAGTCAAATGTGTGACCAAGGTCATAAAGTTACTTTCAATTCACAAAAGTGCAAGATAAGAAAATAAGGTTTAGGAAAATTGATTGCAACAGCTACAAGAACTTCAAGAAACATATATGTATTAACTGAAATTGGAAATGAAAAGTGTTGTCTAGGAAAGGAAGATGAATGTTGGCTATGGCACAGAATAATGGGTCACATACACTTTGATAACCTTGTCAAAGTTNNCAGAATAATGGGTCACATACACTTTGATAACCTTGTCAAAGTTAGCAAAAGGTAAGCAGATAGAGAAATGCCCCAGATTACGAAACCAACCAACACTTTATGCAAGCATTGCCAACAAGGAAAGAAAAAAAAGACCAGGTTTAAATCAAAGGAATATTCAATGACAAGACCACTGGAAATTCTTCATACTAATCTAGTTGGACCAACTACAACAAAGGGTTTAAAAGGTGCTAAATACTTTATGTTATTAGTTGATGATTATACAAGAATGACTGCAGTTTGTATGTTATTAGTTGATGATTATACAAGAATGACTGCAGTTTGCTTTCTAAGGAATATGTCAGAAGATTTTGAAAAATTCAAGGTCTACAAGGAAATGGTTGAAAATGAAATGGATTCAAAAAAAAAATGTTTTAGATATGATAATGGAGGAGAGTTCACTTCAAAGGAATTTACGGACCACTGCAGGAGGAATGGAATAAAAAGGAAATTCTCTATTTCTAGGACACCTCAACATAATGGAGTTGTTGAAAGAAAGGACATGAAAAGATAGGAAATGGATCGAACAATGTTAATGGATTCCAAATTGACATATATCTTTTGGACACATGCAGTGCATGCAACAATGTGGACAAGTTGT
>CBVK0101729340.1:0-10109 GCA_900067695.1 Picea abies | reverse complement strand
TAATTTTTACTTAATAATCCTTAAACATTTATTCAACTAGGGTTGTTACATACACCCACCCTTTAGGAAACTTCATCCCGAAGTTAAGGTATCTTATGGTACAAGGAAAAGAAACATGGTTCACACATTCATAACAATTAACCGACATTATCAGTAAGTAAGTCAAGAAAACTCATACATACTAGTGTATATCTACAAGAAATGCATGTGTAGCTAGTACATACAAATCTCGTGCATGTACTAATAATAAAAATTGTCATCCTTTAGTAATTTATGTATCCATCCAATCCAGTCAACAAGACTAGTCTTTTATAAAAGACAACAAACCAATCAATTGTTTGAGAAATCCTTTAATTACTATTATCTGGTTCAACAATGTTATTTTAAACAACTGTGGTTTAGTTACGAAATTATGAAAATTCATATATATACATTTCTCTTTTTTTTTTTGAAGGGAAAACATTAAATACCACCACAAGACAGATCTCCATACCTTCTCAACTATTACTACTCATCCTTCCTCCCTAACCTACTTCAATCTCCATTTCTATCCTTCCTCTGCTAGACTATCTTGGAGTGTCAACTATATTGACCTAACTCCAAATAGAACCCGTAAGCGGAAGTGTGGCTATCTTGACCAAGCTTCCCTAGCAGGCATCTGACAGTCATCATCACACGTCTTGGGGAGCGTGAACTAACACCGTCCTCCCATGACTTCAGGTTTCGGAGGATACACGGTGGGAAATGCCTCCACCCCTCCTAACAGGACTATGGTCCACACCCTACAATGGAATACATAGTGGCACCGTGTTGCTGGAGATTTTGTCATCATTTATTCGGTTTTGGGCAGTGTCATCACCTGAAATCATGCACTGGTCCACATATCATAGCAATGCATCCAAACCAATATAAATTTCACATACAATATTCATACCATAATGTTTCTCGGTTAGTGGTCCTGATATCCACTTTCATCATCATTATCCCTTGTCTATTTGATAGCCCTTAACCTGCAGATTAGTCTGTAACACAAACTCATACATTTCTATGCATTATCATCATGTAATTTCATACTAGCATCATCTCAATTTGGTATCCCTGTACCGATAAATTAACATCAAAGTTTTCCAATTAGAAATAGATCTCATAATATCCCATAATTCAATTTTGACATCTATTCATAAGATTATCATTTACCCAAAATAGATTGCATCATATCCAACATCATCGTAATAACATTTAAACATTCATTAAATTCACATTCTCACAATATGTCGCATCATATACATCATCATCAATAACATTTAAACATTCGTAAAATTTACATTCACATAATAGATCACCTTACATACATCATCATCAATAACATTTAATGTTTCATAAAAGTTCATACATTTAAAGTTTAGGTGTACCACTTAATAGTTTCATTGTGACTAGAAAATAAAGTATATAGGCCTTAGGTAATCCTGGCTGTCTAAGTCAAAAGGTGGTGTTACATACACCCATCCATCAAGAAACATGTTCTCGAGGTGGTCAAAAAAAGTGAGGGATAGTCTCGTCATAGTGTCTCGGCGTCTTCCCAAGTAGCAGATCCTGGACTATACTTGTCCCACTGGACCTTAACTTGGTCTACCAGATGGTTCTTGAGCTTTCGAACTCTATGGTCTAATATGCGTAACGGTTCTACTATGAGGGTTCCCACGTCCGATACCTGCAATTCCTTCCAATTTAGTTTATGTGATTCATCAGCAACATAATGACGTAAAACAGATACATGAAATACATTATGAGTTTTATGCAAGTGGGGTGGCAGTACAAGACAATATGCAACGGGTCCAATTTTCTCTTGGATCTTGAATGGTCCCATAAACCGAGGTGACAACTTTGTCCCCTTCCCGAACCGTATGGTACTCTTATTAGGCCTGATATGAATGAAAGCCTAGTCTCCCACTTCATAACTTTGATCAGTCTTGTGTGCATTCGCATAGCTTTTCTTCCTGTCCTGTGCTTCCTTTAGTCTCTGCCTAATCTGAATCACCTGTTCCTCCATTTCTTGAATCAATTCTGGCCCAACTGTTACTCGGTCTTCTAGTCTATCCCAACTCAATGGCGTTTTGCATGGCCTCCCATACAAATCTTCGTAGGGTGGCATTCCAATGGAACTATGATAACTTTTATTATAGGCAAACTCCACCAAAGGTAGGTACTTCTCCCACTAGGTTTGATTATCCATTACATACATCCTAAGCATGTCTTCCATGACTTGATTTACTCTCTCAGTTTTCCCATCTGTTTCAGGATGATAAGTTGTGCTTGAGTTCAACTGAGTCCCTAATGCTAAATGTAAACTTGTCTAAAACCTATAAGTGAATCTGGAGTCCCTATATGAAATGATCTTCTTAGGTATCTCATGCAAACGTATGACCTCGCTTACAAACACACGTGCCACATTAGTGACATCGTAAGTGTCTCTAACTGGAATAAAATGAGCACTCTTGGTTAACTTATCCACTATCACAAGAATGACATTGTCTCTATGGGATGTGAGCGACAACCCCACAAAAAAATCCATAGAGATGACTTCCCACTTGGACATAGGAACATTATGTGGTTGTAGGAGGCCTGCTGGGTGATGGTGGTCGGCTTTCACTTGTTGACACTCCAAGCATTTGGCGACGAAATGAACTACATCGTGCTTCATGCCTGCCCAAAAGAAGAGCTTCCTCATATCTGCATACATCTTCTTCACACCCGGATGCGCACAATAAAGTGCTTTATGGGCTTCCTTCAGTATCATGCTTCGAATATCCCCATTCTCAGGGATGTACATCCTTCCTTGATATCTCAACAGTCCATCTGTTTCCAGACTATGTCCTTCATACTTTGGGTCTAGCTGCCTCCCACTCTAGAGGTTTGAAGTAACCTTTAAATACCAACTGTCTCCTGGGAGTTGTGTCAACACATGTTCCGTCAGATTGACCTTTAAGATTACCAAGGAGAAGATACATGGTCTCCTACTCAAGGCATCTGCGACCACATTTTCCTTTCCCTTGATGTACGAAATACCAAAATTGTACTCACTCATAAGCCCACTCCATCGCCTTTACCTGACATTCAGATCTCTTTGAGTGAAGAGATGTTTTAAACTTTGATGGTCTGTTTTGAGCTCAATGTTTCGCCCCACAAGATAGTGCCTCCAAATTTTCAGAGCTAGTATTACAACTGCCAACTCTAAATCATGAGTCACGTATAACTCTTCGTGCTTCTTCAACTTCCTTGACGCATAGGCTATCACTCCTCCATCCTGCATTAGCACGGTCCCCAACCCTTGCTTTGAGGCATCCGTGCAGACTGTGAAGTCCTTTTCATGGATGATTTTAAGGTCTAAATTTCGCTCATGGGCTAATCTTCCATGCTTTTTCCAAAAATGAGATTCGCTATTTTAAAAATGATTCACCCAAAATTCTATAGGATAAAATTATTTTACTTTAAAAATCGCCAAAATTTTATAAAAACTATATAAAATACTTATAAATTTGAATATTTTTACAAAAATATCGCCAAACATTTATAGTTGACATATGAAGGATTAGTAAGATTTGCCAAGGTTTCTACATTTTAAAATAAATTTCCATCCTTAAAATCATCCCTGGTCCTTTTCCATATCTGACACTCGTAGAATTGGCGCACTAGTTAGTAACCTCTTAATCTTAATGAATGCACTATCACACTCTATTTTCCATTCATACCTGAACCCCTTGCGCTACAAGGTGGTGATGGGTTTCGCTATTTTTGAGAATCCTTCTACAAATCTCTAGTAATAACCTGCTAGCCCCATGACGCCTCTCACCTCATGGGCATTTTTCGGCACTAGCCACTCCATAATGGCCTTTACCTTTTCTAGGTCCACAGAGATTCCCTCGCCGGAAATGATATGACCTAAATAGTGGATCTCTTTCTCGAAGAAGGAACACTTCGACAGCTTCCCATACAGTTTGTTCTCTCTAAGGCAGGACAACACTATTCGCAAGTGTTCCTCATGTGCTCTTTCATTCTTGGAATAGATGAGGATGTCATCTAAAAAGACTTGAACAAAATAGTCTAAGTACTTACGGAATACGTCGTTCATGAGGCTCATGAATACTGCTAGCGCATTGGTCAATCCGAAAGGTATTACAACAAACTCATAATGTCCAAACCGAGTTCAAAAGGCATTTTTTGGGATATCACCTTCCTTAATCCTTAATTGATGATACCCTGATCACAAATCAATCTTGGAGAATACCACGACTCCTTTCATCTGATCGAGGAGGTTATCTATTTAAGGTTATCTATTTGCGGCATTGGGTACCTATTTTTCACTGTAGCACGGTTCAAGTCCCTGTAGTCTATACACAGTCGTAAGGATCCGCCCTTCTTCTTTACAAAAATTACTGGTGCGCCCCAAGGTGAGACACTGGGCCTTATTAGCCCTAAGTCCAATAACTCTTTCAACTCCATTTGCAGTTCACAAAGTTCCGGCACTGTAATCTGATACGGAGTCTTGGAGATCGGTTCTACACCAAGTTTTAGCTCAATAGTAAAATCAAGCTCCCTCTCAAGAGGTAACCGTGGTAACTCATTTGAAAAAACATCCTAAAATTCTGACAATACCAAATACTCATCCAATGAGGGTCCCTTCCTTTCATTCATTGCTTCCACTACATACAATCGACACCCTTGTCTCAAGCATTGCTTAACCTTCATGGTTGATATAAAGCGTAACGACACTTTTCTTTGTACACCCTGGATTTCTACTAGTCTTCCTTCATCGTCGACACAAAGCACCCTCTTTGCGAAACAATCTACCAAAGCTTAGTGATCTCCTAACCAATCCATTCCAATGATTAGGTCATATGCCCCGAGAGCAGTGACGTATACCTTTAACCTGGTAGTACACACTCCCAGGTCTACTATACAATTATCGACACTAGGTCCTACTGCTTGTTTTTCCCCTAAAGCCATCTCGACTTGTTTAAAGTCATAATGCTCATAGGCTGCCAACCCACTCTTTTCTAATGCAGATGGTGAAATGAAACTATCTGTTGCACCAGAATCAAACAAAATCTTAACATTGATATGATTTAGCGTACCTGATGACTCCACCACCGTGGCTTGATGTTCGGCCTGGCGGTTATTAACTATTGCATAAATCTGGTGGCTGCTACTTGCTCTCCCCATCGGTGCCTTTTCTTCTCTATGTACAAACCCTGATTGTAATTTTGGGTAGTCACACTGGTAATGGGGTGCTCCACACCCCCAAAAAGTAACACAGGATTGAACCTATGCATTGTTATGTGACTGTCTCTGAAATGAGTTCCTTCCCCTGGAACCCCTTCCCCTACTCGTTGTTCCCTGAGATGGTCGTGGACCTGTCTGTGCCGTTGGCAATGAACGAGATGCTACACTCATTGTCATTGAAATCCCTGCAGCTACTGTCCTTGGCACGACTCTGTTACCATATGGCGGTGGCCTTGAGCCCCCTCCCCTAGGAAATGTCCTCGGGGCCTTTCCTACAAATCCAGGGTGATGCAGAAATGTCGGTCTTGTACCCCCGATTAAGTTCATGTTTTCTTCCACATAACGTGCATTTTCCACCTCCTCCGCTACTGAAGATGACTTCCACATTTGCACCATAGCTCTTATCTTAGGGTTCAATCCATAGACGAAGCGCTATGCCTATCGTTGGTCATTCTGTTGTTCCTCGTAGTATGCTGGTAGATATTTCCTTTGGAACCTCTCCTCTAAAAGTTCCCAAGATATTGTGTTTGGGGTAAGGTGCAGTTGTCTTTCCAGGTTGCTCCACCAGTTCAAGGCACTATCTCTTAACTAAAAAATTGTGATCTTTGCCATTGATTTGGACGCATAATCCCTTAAGGAAAAACACCTTGTCATGCCTTCCAACCATGCTTCTACGCGTTCACTGGTGCGAACCCCAACAAACTCTGGAAGTTTGAACTTCTGCAATTCTTGCGTGATGTCTTTGGGTGGAGGTCCTCCCTCTGAATCTCTTGACGCTTCTGGATTAACCTTTCCAGACGGTGGGGGTTCCACTTCAGTCCCTGCCGGTTGTCTCCCTTTTAAAGTCTCATTAATGGCTTCCAACGAGCGCAGTATGAGGGCTAGATCGGGCGATGGTGGTGGTGGCGCTGGCGGTGTTGGCGGTGCTTGCGACGACGCTGTGCTGCCTCAACTCCCTCGAGTCCTGACCATCCTGTATTCTTTTACCTGCATCAACCAAAGTTGTCAAGGTGAGTTCCTAGATGTTTCAAATTGGTGCTACTCAAACTAGAAATAGGGTTAGGCGTAAGTTTTCTTTACTTGTCTGTACACATAAATTACTCCTTTAGGGGATTGGCTAGGTTAGGATTAGGATTAAGCATCTAATCTTGATTTCTTCACCCCTATGAAAAAAAAACTATTGGTTCCCTTGCCCTGTAGCTACGCTATCCTTGCGCCATACTCGCCAATTCTTATTCTTTCCCTCCTAGTGCATATGTCACCTCCTCCCCGCCTGTCCTAGTCTAAGTCCTTTTAACTTTTGATTATCCATTACATACATCCTAAGCATGTCTTCCATGACTTGATTTACTCTCTCAGTTTTCCCATCTGTTTCAGGATGATATGCTGTGCTTGAGTTCAACTGAGTCCCTAACGCTGACTGTAAACTTGTCCAAAACCTAGAAGTGAATCTGGAGTCCCTATATGAAATGATCTTCTTAGGTATCTCGTGCAAACGTATGACCTCGCTTACAAACACACGTGCCACATCAGTGACATCGTAAGTGTCTCTAACTGGAATAAAATGAGCACTCTTGGTTAACTTATCCACTATCACAAGAGTGGCATTGTGTCTATGGGATGTGAGCGACAACCCCACAAAAAAATCCATAGATATGACTTCCCACTTGGACATAGGAACATTATGTGGTTGTAGGAGGCCTACTGGGTGATGGTGGTCGGCTTTCACTTGTTGACACTCCATGCATTTGGCGACGAAATGGACTACATCGTGCTTCATGCCTACCTAGAAGAAGAGCTTCCTCATATCTGCATACATCTTCTTCACACCCGGATGCGCACAATAAAGTGATTTATGGGCTTCCTTCAATATGATGCTTCGAATATCCCCATTGTCAGGGATGTACATCCTTCCTCGATATCTTAACAGTCCATCTATTTTTAAACTATATCCTTCATACTTTGGGTCTAACTGCCTCCAAATCTAGAGGTTTGAAGTAACCTTTAAATACCAACTGTCTCCTAGGAGTTGTGTCAACACATGTTCCGTCAGATTGACCTTTAAGATTACCAAGGAGAAGATACATGGTCTCCTACTCAAGGCATCTGCGACCACATTTTCCTTTCCCTTGATGTACGAAATACTAAAATTGTACTCACTCATAAGCCCACTCCATCGCCTTTACCTGGCATTCAGATCTCTTTGAGTGAAGAGATGTTTTAAACTTTGATGGTTCATTTTGAGCTCAATGTTTCGCCCCACAAGATAGTGCCTCCAAATTTTCAGAGCTAGCATTACAACTGCCAACTCTAAATCATGAGTCGCGTATAACTCTTCGTGCTTCTTCAACTTCCTTGACGCATAGGCTATCACTCCTCCATCCTGCATTAGCACGGTCCCCAACCCTTGCTTTGAGGCATCCGTGTAGAATGTGAAGTCCTTTAATCATGGATGATTTTAGGGGCTAAATTTCTCTCATGGGCTAATCTTCCATGCTTTTTCCAAAAATGAGATTCGCTATTTTAAAAATGATTCGCCCAAAATTCTATAGGATAAAATTATTTTACTTTAAAAATCGCCAAAATTTTATAAAAACTATATAAAATACTTAAAATTTGAATATTTTTACAAAAATATCGCCAAACATTTATAGTTGACATATGAAGGATTAGTAAGATTTGCCAAGGTTTCTACATTTTAAAACAAATTTCCATCCTTAAAATCATCCCTGGTCCTTTTCCATATCCGACAGTCGTAGAATTGGCGCACTAGTTAGTAACCTCTTAAGCTCAATGAATGCACTATCACACTCTATTTTCCATTCATACCTGAACCCCTTGCGCTACAAGGTGGTGATGGGTTTCACTATTTTTTAGAATCCTTCTACAAATCTCTGGTAATAACCTGCTAGCCCCATGAAGCTTCTCACCTCATGGGCATTTTTCGGCACTAGCCACTCCATAATGGCCTTTACCTTTTCTAGGTCCACAGAGATTCCCTCACCGGAAATGATATGACCTAAATAGTGGATCTCTTTCTCGAAGAAGGAACACTTCGACAGCTTCCCATACAATTTGTTCTCTCTAAGGCAGGACAACACTATTCGCAAGTATTCCTCATGTGCTCTTTCATTCTTGGAATAGATGAGGATGTCATCTAAAAAGACTTGAACAAAACGGTCTAAGTACTTACGAAATACATCGTTCATGAGGCTCATGAATACTGCTAGCGCATTGGTCAATCCGAAAGGTATTACAACAAACTCATAATGTTCAAACCGAGTTGGAAAGGCAGTTTTTGGGATATCACCTTCCTTAATCCTTAATTGATGATACCCTGATCACAAATCAATCTTGGAGAATACTGCGACTCCTTTCATCTGATCGAAGAGGTTATCTATTTGCGGCATTGGGTACCTATTTTTCACTGTAGCACGGTTCAAGTCCCTGTAGTCTATACACAGTCGTAAGGATCTGTCCTTCTTCTTTACAAAAATTACTGGTGCGCCCCAAGGTGAGACACTGGGCCTTATTATCCCTAAGTCCAGTAACTCTTTCAACTGCATTTGCAGTTCACAAAGTTCTGGTGCTGTAATATGATACAGAGTCTTGGAGATCGGTTCTACACCAGGTTTTAGCTCAATAGTAAAATCAAACTCCCTGTCAAGAGGTAACCGTGGTAACTGATTTGAAAAAACATCCTAAAATTCTGACAATACCAGATACTCATCCAATGAGGGTCCCTTCCTTTCATTCATTGCTTCCACTACATACAATCGACACCCTTGTCTCAAGCATTGCTTAACCTTCATGGTTGATATAAAGCATAACGACACTTTTCTTTGTACACCCTGGATTTCTACTGGGCTTCCTTCATCGTCAACACAAAGCACCCTCTTTGCAAAACAATCTACCAAAGCTTAGTGATATCCTAACCAATCCATTCCAATGATTAGGTCATATTCCCCGAGAGCAGTGACGTATACCGTTAACCTAGTAGTACACACTCGCAGGTTTACTATACAATTATCGACACTAGGTCCTACTGCTTGTTTTTCCCCCGAAGCCATCTCGACTTGTTTAAAGTCATCATTCTCATAGGCTGCCAACCCACTCTTTTCTAATGCAGATGGTGAAATGAAACTATCTGTCGCACCAAAATCAAACAAAATCTTAACATTGATATGATTTAGCGTACCTGATGACTCCACCACCATGGCTTGATGTTCGGCCTGGTGGTTATTAACTGTTGCGTAAATCTGGTGGCTGCTACTTTCTCTCCCCATCGGTGCCTTTACTTCTCTATGTACGAACCCTGATTGTAATTTTGGGTAGTCACGCTGGTAATGGGGTGCTCTGCACCCCAAAAAGGTAACACGAGATTGAACCTGTGCACTGTTATGTGACTGTCTCTGAAATGAGTTCCTTCCCCTGGAACCCCTTCCCCTACTCGTTGTTCCCTGAGATGTTCGTGGACCTTTCTATACCGTTGGCGATGAACGAGATGCTGCACTCACTGTCATTGAAATCCCTACAGCTACTGTCCTTGGCACGACTCTGTTACCTTATGGCGGTGGCCTTGAGCCCCCTCCCCTAGGAAATGTCCTCGGGGCCTTCCCTACGAATCCAGGGTGATGCAGAAATATCGGTCTTGTACCCCCGGTTAAGTTCATGTGTTCTTCCACATAACATGCATTTTCCACTGCCTCCGCTACTGAAGATGACTTCCACATTTGCACCATAGCTCTTATCTTAGGGTTCAATCCATAGACGAAGCGTTATGCCTATCGTTGGTCATTATCCATATACGAAACATATTTGACCAGTTC
>CBVK0101729338.1:0-24328 GCA_900067695.1 Picea abies | reverse complement strand
ATACCATGTTAAGACAATTAATCCCCTAATTAATTTTTACTTAATAATCCTTAAACATTTATTCAACTAGGGTTGTTACAGGCTGTGGCAATCTAAGGGTGGTATAAAGGACAAGGACTGTGATGATAGCTGCCATCGATTTGAAATCACAAAATTACAGAGCGGTTTTGCAATATGATGGTGGAAGTTATTTTCAACTAAACATATAATGCCATTAAATCACTAGGTTAATACCCCACAAAAAAATCAACACAAAACGATTTCATTATTCTCTGCCTTACAGTGGCAAGGAAATTAATCAAAATTTCCTTGTTACTCATCAATCTTTTATTTAACTGATGAGAAAGTAGAAAATTAAAGATCCATCTTCTGTAATTGAAGAAAAGAACATATACATAAAAGACCATATCAAATAATGGCATGTATTCATTGTATTGTTGAAATTTAATAATCATATTATTTTTAAATACATATTTTTTACTTTTAAAATAAGATTTCGATATCTGTGAGTAGTTAAAGAGACAAAACCCGTTTAGCTTCACCCACCCAGCTATATGTTAAAATAGTTGTGAAAGTTAAACTAATGAAGGATTACAACACTAATCTTGTTTGGAGAGAGTATTTTTTTATTATAGGACAGGTTGACTGTCCATATGGTATAATTTAAGAAACACAAATAACAACATTGAAGAAACATGTGCTATGCTTAGCAAATGTCCACATTAAAAGAACACCTGCCATGCTTGGAAAATAAACACATTAAAAAACACGTGCATAATCCAATTTGTCACCGGATGGTTATTAGCGGCTTACATTACAAACAATAATTCTAAACTTTTGAAAGGGGAGTCTCCAATGTTAGGTGGTTGGTACACCAAGGTTTTTTCCATTAAGATCTGAATTTGAATCTTCTACATCACTGTGATGGTAATGAAGAATTGCAAAAAAATTTCATTAAAACTATATAAATGTAGGTAAGTAACTCCACTCCATACATTGTAATTAGTTTTAGGCAGGGACTAGCTGCTTTGCAACTATTTCCATTGTTTACATATATGAACTTTCTCATTCTATATAATTATAAACAATAGAACAAAAGAAAAGTTAAGGAAATTATCCCTTCATTTCTTGACATAGCATGAAACTCCAAAGTATATATAATCTACTAAATGGGCTTGTTGTGATTCATTTAATCGATCAGTTACTATCATATTCTCATTCAATAGTAATTCTTAGTTCATTCACATAAAACCACACTTTCTACTTAAATAAATACAACTTTACTCTCTAAACTAAAGAGATTTTAGGGTGAAAGAAGGTTCCTAGATTTTATATCTCGTTCATTGGTTACATTAATTATTTACTACTACAACTAATTATTGACATTTTACAAAACTTTTTATGCCTTGGTATGCCTCTTCATTATATCCATGTCTATGGAACAATACTTTATTTTTGAGGAATTTCAGGCAATCCAAACTCAGCCTTTACTCATTGTCACAAATGAATTCCTTGTAAATACCAACTTTCCTTGTTTCCTCTTTCTCAAAGATTTGTATCTATAAATCCTAAATTTTCCCTTTACTAAATGGTCCCTCTTATGTAAATTGATTTCAATTAGTGCTTCACATTATTTATAGTTAAGTTACCAATTCATACCCTACAACTTTTCTATGCATAGGAATACCTTATCCAATCATATGTTTTTCCCATATTATACATTTTAGGAACCTGACCTTTTACTTGAAATTTTTTCTCTACCATCTAATCTTTCCATGGTTCTTTCTTAGGAAACCATGATTCCCATCATTCTTTGCAGCTTGTATTGATTAGTTTCCCTTCCCTATATTAAGTGATCAAGGACTTATATCCTTATTTTATTCATAGGTATACCATCATTTATAGGTTTGTGTCTCTCATACCTCTACTAATGATTCTCTTAATATACTTACTAACAACCATAATGACCTAGAACATAACAACTCTTCCTTCCAACTTATATTGTGGTCACTAATTGTCGGTAATACCTTTGATGAATCCTTGCAACAATAGTTTGTGCTACAAAATTATTCCTTACTAAAAATAGCACTCAAACCCTGTATGTCCCTTACAAGTCATCAATAACCTTTTCCAATGGCTATTAATGAATTAAATGCACTTTTCGTAGTAGTAAACCCATAAACTTAGCTTCTTCTATACATTTCTACAATTTTGCAATTCTATATTACATGTGATGATCTTTGTTGAATGTAGTATATGCACTTTTTATAAAGAAATACAATCCCAATTGGTATTCAAATCACTCTTACAAGTTGTCCTTTTCATTGATGAAATATAGCTTGCTCACAAACAAGCATGGCTACGATAATCTCATTGGAGTATCCTTTCTTATTAAATAAGACGCATTCCTTTGATGAATGTTCCATTACAAAATATATGAAATTTTCCTTAAGTTTATATATTCCTCTTTCATACTCTTAGTTATATCATTTGAATCCTACTCCAATTCCAAAAACTTGGTTTTGATGCATCTAGACAATTGCTTTGTCATTTGAAGCCTAGAGTATATGCTTTCAAATTACCACATAATTAACCAGAATCACATTTGGAAACATGAGTTTTTATATTATAATAACTTCCAAATCTCCTAAGACATATTTTGGAATGGTAATGCTCCTATTCTATTTTTCTCTAGAAAAAATGATTGTACACTTCCTAACAAAAAGTTTAAGACTAGGAGTCATAGCTCCTAGAACCTTATGCACATTACCTTTGCAATTGACAATATAACCCTTAGTCATATTTTTTTTTTATCTCAATCCACTCCTATAAAAAAAATGAGCTCATATTGTTAGAAGTTACAACTTTTCCATATCCTAACTAGATTTTTGATTGTGCCCTTGAAAATTGTACAATTTTGTCCTAGGTTTTCCCTTCTCTGGGAGTAGATTTATGAACATTATGAGTTCATATTTACCTCCATAATTTTCCAAATAATTAACACAAAACCTTATTGATTATTTCTTTAAAATAGTTATGAACCAACTGCAAATTTCTTCGGACTACATACATTTTTCTTGTCTATTATGAGCTCTAATTTCTTGGCCCCATAAATTTTTAGAGTAGTAACTAATTGATCCTAAAAGATCTTTTACATGACTATGGTTGAGTTATTAAGCATGTATTGATTAACCATTTAGGAAGCTTAAAGAAAGAGGAAGAAGTTATAGAAGAAGAATAACAACCATATAACATCTGCATATCTGAAATAAAGCATAAACAACAACAAACCATAAACACCAGTGTGATAACGGAGTTCGGCAATCTCACCTACGTCTCCCAGCCTTGTCTCAGTGGGATTTTCTTATTTATGTTTGAAGATTTAAATGTACATCAAGAAAGTGTCAATGGATTACAACAATGATCTAGTCTTATTCTACCAAATATCATGAACCCATCAAAATCGATGACACCCAATTCGGATGAACGAAGCTCCCAGAAATGGCTTACAAAGGTGAGCTCCTCAATATCTTCTTTACATAAGAATGGCCTTGGCTCAACAATCTGACAGCATAAAAATATTCTAAACATTTCTCCCCCATGGCCTCAAGAAGGCCCAGTTTAAACAGATCTAAAGTTGGTAACCATCTCCCAATTTCCCCCCAAGATCTGGTTTCAAAAAGGGCCCAATATCTCCCAAAAATGGATTAAATCCCCTCAATCTGGCAAAAAATCCATTTAAAATCATAAGCTATAGTTTAAAAAACACTTTATGGCTAATATTGGGTCCAACCCCCAAATGCATTGGCCCCTCATCATATTAATATGCTTCATGTGGCCAGGCCTGCATGCGTTGGCCCCCTAGCCCGTAGCTCCAACTCGCAAATGAAGGCCATGTGGTCTGGCCTTACCATCACCCACGTTGATCAGTAGTAGGCCCCCAACGCATATCCATTGGACTAGAACCCTGTTCAGCAGGCAAGCCCGACTGTGACATCTCCAAAAATAAAGTATTTTTGAAATTTGAAAAACTTATTAGAGAATTATTTCCGTTTTTGGGTAAATTTGAATTTGAAATTTTTTTGCCATTTATGGCAATTCCGAATTTCAAATTTAATAAATTGTAATTAATTATTATGACTATTGGGTAGAGACCTGATTTGACCCAACTAACTATTTGACCATGACACTTGTCTGAAAACCGAATATTTTATAATTATTGCAGGAGGACAAATGGAACAACCATGTTAAAATCAGTTGACCATGACTCCATGAGTGGGGAACATGTTGGAACTACCTCAGGGCTGATTGTTACAAGTGGAAAATTAGGGATTTGGCCATTAGAAGCCCCTGAAAATCAGGGATTTAGAAAGCTACGGAAATTCCCAAGGAGGGAAAAAAAAGACCTAGGCAAAAAGATTGTTTTGGGATATATAACATACGTGCGGAGGCAGGGCACTGCCTAGTATCCTGGGAAAAGAATTTTACTGAATTGCTTGTTGTTATGAACACTACTTGCTAAGTGTGAGGTAAGGAGAAGATTGTTGAAGCTGAGAGGCAATTGTTGAGGAGGAATTCTGAGTTAGCGCTCATAGACTCATGGTCAGACTAGGGGGTGAACTGGACAAGTGAATTGGCTTCCCTGTTCGAAGGTTGGGAGGAACGTGGTTGTTCCATTTGTTATTTGGAAACCTTGCTTAGATATGTCTACTTTCTCCTTCTTTGTCTACATGTCATAATGAATTATTTGCGGATGGAAATTTATATCTGATTTAGATATATATGAGATGTTCTGTTATTTAATTTTGAATAAAATTGTAACTGTAATTTTATGGATCCTACTCCATTAATCATGTTGGGAATCTTGCAACTAATTCAATACATGTTGTTTAAAGGGAACTCGAATACCTTTTACAGAGGAGGATACCCGAGAAATCCGATGGCTCGGAGGTCCAACCCTGCAAGGAGAACAAGGAAAGTTCATTAGTAATTGTCAATAAATAATACATCTACCTACACGTGGTTTATAGAATGAACCACCGAAATATAAATGATTTTAGAGAACTCTTAACGAAACATAGAGTTAAAATTCCCAGGTTACTCGTTTAATAAAGATAAATTCAGGGTAGGTTCGAATGTTAATTAACTTGGGCTTCTGGAGACAAACCGCCCTTCCTATACGATTGCCTGAAATTCCATCCATGATCCTAGTGGGATGGAAGTAGTGCGAATCACCTTATGGTTCCCTCACAGTATCAAGGGCCCATCATTAGAGTTGGGTATCAAGTCTTTATTCAACCATCGGAAAGAAAATCTCTAGATAATAACCAATAAATTAATGAAGTGTAAATATGGAACATAGATTGATTTAATAATTCGATCTTAGTTTCTTTATCAGTCCCTGTGAAATAGAAATAAAAACCCGAGTTAAAAATGGTGGATTTTACCACTATGGTAATCCAATAGAGTTAAAAAGGGTAAACTGTAAATCATAGGGCATCATTTATAAAATGGGAGGAGATGAATGCAATTGGTCATATCATAGATCTAAGTATCATAAGGTAGATGTTGTACTGACGAATTCGAATTTACAAACCCTTACTGTTATTCACTATTGTCGTATTAATCTTTGGGTCACGATAATCCTAGTAGACGAGTGATTCTGGCCATGGTGTGTAGCTAGTAAGTAGACCACGATTTCTAAAGATAAATGCTCATAATTTGAAAACAAAACTTTAATTCCTCAAAACCCCACTCCAGGGACTTCAGAGCTATGTGATTTGGTCACAGACAAAGGAACGAAACAAAATAACACTCTGATTATAAACAACAGGAATTGAATGAGATCCTTACAGTCGAAAGGTTCGACAGGTACTAGAATGAAGAACTTCAGATATACAGTCCACGGAAATATATTCAACTAAAAGGAAACTAAGCAAGGAGTTATACCAAGTAGTAAGGGTCAGGGACTTCAAATAAAGAATGTCATTTGTATCAAATGCACAAACCCTAAGAACAGATAACCATAACAATATTTGTCATAGGGTGCAATGACCTTACCCTTGTTCATTTTTTTAGAGAACTAGCATAGAGGGAGAGGGGACCTACATTAAAGACCTAAGTGTTGTTGGGGTCAAAGACAACCTTCCAAGGGTATACCAAAACAAAAAAACAATCCAAAGAATTTGATGAAACACTTGTCATGCAGGAATTCTTCTATTAACACAGAGAGAGAAAGAGAGCTTGGATGAAAACGTTTTGAAATAAATTCCTACCTCGCTCAAAGTGGCGTCCAACCAAAAGGCATCTTAAACATTTTTCCACCCAGAACGAAATCCAAGCTCATGATTCCCTGGTTGTGACTCCGGGATGAATAACAATAGAGACGGTTCTGTAATGTTTCACAGCTACGCAGTACCAAGAGGGAAAGGAAACAATAACACTAGAAATCCCTTTCCGGTAGATTAATGGTGAAGGACTGCAGATCGTACCCAAGCCATGTGAAAGAGGGAGAGCTGACAAAAGCTAGAGTGGGCACAGTAAGCTAAGCCTTAGACCAAACAATCACACCACATGGTATAATAAATTTCATAGGTAGGTTAATTAATTCAAGACAGTGTCCTTGAGAGTTTTCGCTTTAATGGTGAAAGTATTTTGGCGGTCCATTTGGGGTATATTTCGCCTCACTACTAATTCTAGTTACAGGTTGAATCTTATCGATCAGTGCACTAAACCTTGAGCTCTAGTTATTTAGCTTGGAGATGATAAAATGAGAAGAAAGGTATTAGTTGTCCCAAACGTTATCCACGTCCACCCAATCCATGACTTGGGTGATACCTTACCCTAAGAGTCGTGTTTGGTTTTTTTTTCTCATCCAGTGTTTCCCATAGTAGTTCTAGGATATGTGTGTATAAATTAAATCCTAAAACATTGTATACATATATTTTATGTAAGTGGGATGTAAGTCCCCAAACAAATATGGTGTTTAATTTTTGAGTTCTTGCACCTCTAATGAGGGAAGGATAAATTTAGTTATATGATTTTGAACCTATATAACTTACCCTATGACAATAAAGGCAAGTGTGAGTTATGTGTGGTAAATACTAAAAACAAAAAAACAAAACAAAGAGGCTAAGTGTTTTAATCACGCAAAATATAGAGTATCTCGTTCATATGGCTTTTCTCATGGAATCGGGGGTTGGAGCAGTTGTAATACCCGTGCGCACCAAATACAAGGGACTAGGTCGTGGGTCATGTGGAGGTAATATGATTGTGGTTTGGGGCTAGGCCCCAGCCCTTTCCACCTCCAAACATAACCTTTTTCACATTCAAATAATTAAACCACCCTTTATATAACAAGACATACACACATGTGGGTTAGCTAGCCCAGCCCTGCCAAGGCTTTGCCTAGAAAGAGGTGTGTTTGAACCTTGTCTTCTCCAACATTTTGCAATGAAAACTTGAACCAATCCATTGGTGCCATGTGGAAGCCCACGTATGGGACACGTGGCACTATACCTTACGTTGGCTAGCTTCCAAGTGTCAACACATTATTCAACCTTCTCTGCCATATGTACCAGCCACATCTGCAACCAACCACGTTAGCACACCTACCACGTGTCAGAACTACCATGTCATCTATACGGGCATGCCATGTTTCAAATTCTCATTGGTCCAGCTATTTTCCCTGTCAGCATGCTTGCCCAGTCACCGTCTAACATGTGTCACCATACAGGTGTGCCACATCACTCATACGAACGTGCCACATCATCCTTACAAATGTACCACGTCTCACCACTGCAAGGATGACACATGTCAATCCCTGACTGGTCCCCTATACATGTCCATGTCACCCATCCGTACATCGAGTCGCCCTGCCACACATCACCTCTAGAAGCTTCCATGTCAGTATTGACTATTCGTGCCACATTAGTTGTATGGTTGTACGACCTGTACAGTCAGCTGCCACGTGGAACTATACAGACTATATAGTCAACATTGTTTTTGCTTGTTTGACAAAACAAATAGATCTCCATAACTTGAGCATATGATGTTTGTTTAATCCCATTCAAGTTGTGTTGGGTTCGTATCAACAAGGCCTATTCACACGTATGTTTTAAAGACATTCTAAGAACTTTAATTTCTATGCCTTTCAGAGTCTCATCAAAGTCCGGGATCCAAACCTGGATCACACCTCCCCACTAAGGACCTTTTGGTCCCCAAACTATTACCTAAAAATGGACCTCACTATTTACATACTCATAAGAAGAAAAACAAAAACACTATGTTATTTTAAATGATGTTATAACAGGTCATCATTTCAACATGTGTGATTACATTAATGAAAGCAAAATATAATGAAGATGTGACATCCACTTCTGGAAAAACCAAGTGGTTGGTTTCTATTCGTCATGGTGTTCCTCTTGATTCACTGATAATGCTTCTTCCTTATTGAGTACATGCACAATCCTTTTGTCCTTTTTTGGACAAAGCTCCAGATTAAGCTTCCAACAACCAGTATTTTGATGTCCACTCCTGTTGCAATAAGAGCAATGGATTTTTTGCATCCAAACTTTCTTTCCCTTCTCTTTCTTCCATTGTGGAGTTGAATATTTATGTCTTGTTTCCTTCCTTGTCCACATGGATTTCCTATACACATTTTGTCTCTTCCAACACTTGGCAACACAATGCTTGGGTGAATGACAAAAAGTACATGGATACATATTCCACAATTTTTAGATTACATGATTATGTTTTTTATAATAAAAAGGAGAATTGGTAAAAACATGACCATAATACCTTCCTTGTTGATCTTCACTTTTCTTTGGAGATGACTTGCATTCCATACCACAATCAAGGAGTGATATGCCATCACCTTCCGTGAAGTGTTCCTGCAATGCCTTAAGCTGATCATTTGAAGCATTACTTTCTTCCGAAATTTTGGAACCCATCTTGGAGGATGCTCCAATATCCACTTCGCCATATCCCAATCTTAAATATTGAGGCCTTTCCACAACCTCAATGGGATTAATGATACCTTGGCCCTCAATTACAAGGCCCTTTCCTTCATAACCCATCTTGGTTATCAATCTCAAACATATACCTCTTGTATGTTTTTGAAATGCACCAAAACCATCTTGATGGAAACAAGGAGAATTTGACGAATGACCTTCACTGCATACCTCAGAGATGTTTTCTAAAATAGATGTAGAATGAACTTCCTTCAATCCTTCTTCAACTTTGTTTTTCTTTGAAGATTTCTCTTGAACCTTTCTATTTTGTTCCAAGTAGTCTTCATACAACACTTTCACCATCTCGGCCATGGAAAACACTGAATTTCGAAAACCTTTCTCATATTGATAAAGTCCCTCCTTAGATGCCATCTTCTCAACTAAGATGATCTCATCCCTGGTTAACATGCAAAATTCAAATCCAAACGTCAACTAGCTCTAATACCACTTGATCCAAAAAGATCTTTAACATGAATATGGTTGAGTTATTAAGCATGTATTGATTAACCATTTAGGAAGATTAAAGAAAGAGGAAGAAGTTACATAATAAGCATAACAACCATATAAACATGTGTAGATATGAAATAAAGCATAAACAAAAGCAAACCATAAACACCAATGTGATAATAGAGTTCGACAATCTCTCCTACGTCTCCTACGTCTCTAGGCCTTATCTCAATGGGATTTTCTTATTTATGTTTGAAGTTTTAAATGTACATCAATAAGTTGCCAATAGATTACAACAATGAGTTCGTCTTGTTCTACCAGATCTCATGAACCCATCAAAACTAATGGCACCCTATTCAGATGACCGAATCTCCTAGAAATGGCCCACAAAGGTGATTCCTCAATAACTTCCCTGCATAACAATGGCCTTGGATGAACAATCCGATAGCATAAACTTGTTCTGAACCTTTCTCCCCCATGGCCTCAAGAAGGCATGGATTATATAGATATGAAGTTGGTAACCATCTCCCAATTTCCCCCCAAGATCTGGCCTCAAAAGGGCCCAATATCTCCCAAAAATGGATTAAATCCCCTCAATCTAGCTAAAAATCCATTTAAAATCATAAACTATAGCTTGAAAACAACTTTATGTCTAATATTGGGCGTATCCCCCAAATGTGTTGGCCCCTGGTCGTATTAAGGTGCTCCATGTGGCCAAGCACTCATGCACTGGCTCACTAGCCCTTGGCTCCCGGTCTCAAATGAAGGCCATGTGGCCTGACCTTACCATCCTGCACGCTGATCATTTGTAGGCCCCCCACAAATAGCCATTGGACTAGCACCCTAGTCGACAGGAAAGCCCAACCGATTGGGTGCTAATTGTTTTACTAGTGCCAAATTTGGAGGAGCCCGGTCATATGGCCTTTCCCATGGAATCGGGGACTGAAGCAGCTATCATACCCCCACATGCACCAAACACAAGGGACTGGGTCGTGGGTCATCTGGAGGTGATATGATTGTGGGTTGGGTCTAGGCCCCGACCCTTCCTTCCTATGAACATAACATAACCTTTTTCACATTCAAATAATTAAACCACCCTTTACATAACAAGGCATACATGTGGGCGGGTTTGTTAGCCCAACCCTGCCAAGGCTTTGCCTGGAAATAGGTCCAATGTTCGAACCTTGTCCGCTCCAACACTTTGTAATGAAAACTTGAACCAATCCATGGGAACCACATGGTAGCCCACATCTAGGCCACATGGAACCATACCTTATGCCAACCAGTTGCAAAGTGTCAACATACTATTCGACCTAATCTACCACACGTACCAACCACGTCGGCAACCAACCACATCAGTACACCTGCCATGTGTCAGACCTTCCACGTCATATGTACGGGCATGCCACATATCAAATGCTCATTGTTCTAGTTGTCTTCCCTGTCAGCATGCCTACCCAGTCACCGTATGTCGCATGTCACCATATGGGCATGCCACATCATCTGTATAGACATGCCATGTCATATGTACAGATGTGCCCTGACTAGTCCCCTGTACCTATCCATGTCACCCATCTGTATGCCCAGTCACCCTGCCACATGTCATATCCATAATATTCCATGTCAGCACTGATTGTGCCTGCTACATCAGCTATATGGTCGTACTACCTATACACTAAGTTGCCACATGTCATTGTACAGACTGTATAGTAAACATTTTTTTTGCATGTTTGACAAAATGAATAGATCGCCATAACTTGAGCATACATTCTTTGTTTGAGCTAATTCAAATTGCATTCGATTCATATTGATGAGGCCTACTCACACGTCCGTTTTGAAGCCAGTCTCAGAACTTTTATTTTTAGGCCTTTCTGAGCCCCATCAAGCTCCTGGATCCAAATTTGGATCACTAATGCAGACCCCCCCTCCTCTCCTCGAGGTTGCGCTACCTCCCGGTAAATGATATTCAAATTACCAAGATGAATTATCTCCTTGAGGCCTGGCTATCCCCAAAATGATTTAAACATGGGTCCTTTTATCCTTAGGCACAGGTCCTATAGAACTCGTGGACCCTGCCTCTTAGTGATTTTTCAAATCTCAAAGTTGACAGGAACTATATCCTTTTTTCTAGCCTTTCTCCACATGTGACCTTGTTCTATGACCTGGGGCTTAATCTCCAAGGCACTTCGTAACTTCAGCTTCAACGTTTTTAGCAACAGTCGCACCCTTTTCGTTTGAACCCGAAATCAACGGACTGATCCAACGGGATCTACGGTCAGGCCTTACCCAACAACCAATGGTTTAGATTCACTTCTTAACCTCAGTGTTCAACTCTTTTGAATGCCCCGATGCCTTTTTCTCCTGAAGTACTCTATTGTCAAAATGATAGATCGACACCATGTGTCTGCACAATCAATGCTTGGATTTTATTCACACTTCATGACTTTGCGAGAATTCCTATCTGCTTGGTGGAAATTCTCCAAAGTTATTTTCCCCAAACTCTTGGATCTTCTGCCACATATCCACCTTCAGATCAATGGCTAGTATCTCTTCACAGTTTCAGACTTCAGCATTTTTCAGCCTTCTACACTCCAAATCCTCTGAATCGTGAATTTTCGAAGGAACTCATGATTAACCACCATGCAACTTCTCTCAGATCTGATGGTCTGAAATGAATCTGCTTCTCCAGAATGGATCTTGACTGCTCAACTTGCAAATACTTGAAAACTCCTCCTTCTTGAAGGACTTTTCCCGCCCACTTTTTGGAACTTTTCCTTTCTTAGATCTCAGAATCTTTGAAGGGTTTCTTCTACACTTAGTCTAATTTTGGATCTGTGCACACCTTGCAACAAATATTTTCACACACTTCTATGAGTAATTTATCAAACTACTCCTCCTCAACTTCTATGTCAAAATACTCTGTCAACGCACTCCTTTCAAACGTTTTGCACACTCTACATGCAACGCTTCGAGTTATCTCTTCCGAGCTCGAAGCCGAACCAAGCTCTATTAATGCACTCCTTGCAGATGATACACACTCTTTGCGTAGTCTCCTAAAAGAGAAGAAAATGAAACTTACCTAATGTTTCACAGATTCATACATTCAATGGTATAACTCATACATTCATGAAACACAAAATAACAAAGAAGATTTAAGCAAAAACAACACCACACATTGGATCAATATCCCTCGGTTATCTTCATTCAAATGTAAATGGATATAGCTATGATAAACAACAACAACTAAAATTCTAAAACAACTAAATCACAATAATCTCCTGCTAATTTGCAACAACCTCATTTCAGTGTACAATACCTCTACTTATACCAGAGGCCCCTAGGGTTCCCTCCGACTACCTATATTATCAAAGTAAAAGCTAACAACTACTTAATCCATGTTACATTAAAGTCTGAGATAGACAGATAAGAGTGAAAACTCTATATTTGTGTTGAAATCAACTACATTGAAGGAATATCCAATCTCCCTCGATCTCACGTGATCATTCAGGCTCCAAACATTTAGATCTTCTTTAATTTTCAATCCATTCAAAAACATTTACAAGATACACTAGCTTTTAAAATTAAAAAATAATTCAGAAGGCATGCTAGGGCGTTGGGTTGTATCTCCACACGTGCTTTGCTAACTATGCTCCTGCATCATACTCCTCTGGCCAAAAATTCATGGACTCTTGTCCATGAGCTCCTGCACTGACTTTCCATGCATTTATACTTTGCATTATTGTTCCGCAAGTACTCCTTGATATGATTATGAAGATTCTGCATTTTTGCAGCAAATTCTTATGCTCCAATTCTTCTGAATTCACTCTACTCCATATCTCTCAATTCTGATACTCCTCTTGGCTTCATCCAATATACTATCTCGAATGGGCTCCTTCATGTACTTCTGTTTGGTGAGTCATTATATGAAAACGCTGCTTGTGACATAATTTGATGCCACTAGTGATGATGTTCAGTGATCAAACTTCTCAACAAATTTCCTAATCTTTGATTTACCACCTCAGTCTGTCCATCTATTTGAGGGTGATATGATGAACTAAAAGATAGTTCTTTCAATAATTATGTGTCATCTAGATATGAAATCACAAAATTACCAATCAAATCTTTCAATATCTCATTCATGAATCTCATAAAAGTACTTGGGGCATTTTTCAAGCCAAACGACATAACAAGCCACTCATACAACCCATCATTTGTCTTGAAGGACATTTTCCACTCATCACCTTCTCTCATCCTTATCTGGTGATATCCACTTTTCAAATCTATTTTTAAAAAAAACTTTGATCCACTTAAACAATCCATTAAGTCATCCATCCTTGGAAAATGAAATATGTACCTAATAGTGATATTGTTTATGGCTCTTAAGTCTGTGCACATTCTCCATCCTCCATCCTTCTTCAGAATCAACACAGTTGGTATTGTGCATGGACTCAAGATTTGTTTGACCAATCCCTTGTCTAATAAATCTCGGACTTGTCTCTTTACCTCCTCATTCTCTTGATGTGTCAATATGTATGCTTGTTTGTTCGACAGACTTGCTCCTAGTATTAGATCAATGTGATGGATGATAATTCTGATGGGTGGAAATGAATTAGGTAGCTCATCCACTACTATGTCAGCAAAATTCTTTAACAACTCCTGAACTTCCGCAGGAAAATCATCCATAGAATTACTTGTAAGGATAACTTTGGGTTTCCTCACCACCACAAATTTCATCTCCTGTTCCTTCTTAGCTTCACTTAGGAGTTCCTTCCCACTCATGAGAAATATACTTGTGTTGGCTTCTTCCTTTATTTTCTTCTCCTCTATTGGAAACAACATACGTGTTATACCATTCTTCTCCAAAGTATAAGTATTTTTTCTCCCATCATGAATGAAATTCCTGTCAAACTTCCATGGTCTCCCCAACAAAACATGACATACATCCATGGGAATAAAATCACACAGAATATCATCTTTATATCCTCCTATTTTAAATTCAATGAGGCATTGTTTAGTTACCATTACTTGGTGTCATTTCTGCAACCATAAGACTTTATATGGCTTCGGATGTGCAGTTGTCTACAGCTACAATTTCTCCACCATATCTGTGGATACTAAATTATCAGTGCTCCCACTGTCAATTATCACTTTGCATAACCTATCATTAGTCTTGCAAGCAATCCTGAATAAATTGTTTCTCTACATTGGCATTTCAACCTCTAGCTTTGGCTTCAAGATAACCTTCTTCAACATCATAGATCTTCCATATTCTGCAACTTCTTCTTCAACATTAATCTTCTGTGCTTCCAAAATGTGAGCTTCACCTCCTTCTTTAGCTTTCTCGAGACATTCCCAAGACACGTGTCCTATCTTTAAATAGGAATAACATCTTACCTCTCCTCCTCTACCTCTTCCTCTTCCTCAAGGAAAATAATTTCTTCCACCACTCTATCTCCCTCGAGAACTCCCTCCTCTTTCTCAGTGAATATATGGTTTTTCAATCTCACCCTTGGGATTTTGTGCATTGTCTTGGAAAATTCCTTTACATTTGTTTAGACTTATTTCTCTGCTTCGCTAGATCTTTTTTCTAGCCAACTTATCCACTTCCTTTACTGTAATCTAATAAGCATCCTCCACTTTCTTCACTATCATCATGTTGATTTCATCTTGGATATCATACTGCATGCCATTTATATACCTGAAAATGTTTTCATCATCTCTCTCCCTATGTCCAGTCTTGATGTTCAGTCTATAGAACTCCTCTGTGTACTCCTTCACTGCCATTCCTTTCTGTCTCAGGTTCTGCAATTCCTTGAAAAAATTTATTTGATAATCCTTGGGTATGAACTTAGCCTTCCTCCTGGCTACCATTTTGTCCCAATTCTTGACATTTTTCTTACCTTTTCTTCTTCTTTCAGCTTGCAGTTCATCCCACCACAATGCTACATGTCCTTTTAATATGGTGACAACATGTCTCACCTTCTTCTCCTCATCGATGTCTTCATAGTCGAAATACTTATCCATGGATCGTATCCAATCCAACAATTCTTCAACATCCAAATTTCCTTCATACATTGGTATGTTTGTCTTCACTCTAGCTCCCAATTTAACAACCTCTCTCAGCAAGCATTCTTTGGAAGCATCTTCCCCTGCAACTTCTTCAACTTCTATTTCTTTTCTTTCTGCATCACAAATGTCTCCAACATCAGGTGCTCTCCTTTACGCTCTCTCAATCGCATCAAACCTTGTGCGAAGTTCTCTCATTTCTCTTTCGACAACTCAATTTTCTATAGGTGGCTCTGCACGTCTCCTAGGCAGCATTGTGCTGACCTTTTCTCCACTCACAAAGAGTGAAATTTGATCTCTTCAGGCTATGATACCACTTGATGCATACCCCTCCTCCTCTCCTTAGGGATGTATGACCTCCCGATCAAGGATATCAAATTACTGAGTTGAATTATCTCCTCGAGACCTGGATGGAACCAAACTGAATTAAACACATGCCCTTTTATCCTTAGGTGTAGGTCCTATGGAACTCCCAGGCCCTACCTCTTAGTTCTTTTTCAAATATCAAATTCTACGAGCACTAGCTCCTTTCCATTATCCCTTCTCCACATGTGACCTCAAGCTATGACCCCGGGCTTAATCTCCAAGGATCGTCGTAACTTCAACTTCATCATTTTTATCAACATTCGCACTCTTTTCTTCTGAACCTGGAATCAGTGGTCTGATCCAATAGGATCTATGGTCAATGCTTACCCAACAAATGACGGTTGAGATTCACTTCATAAACTTGTCATTCGACACTTTTGAATGCCCCAATTCCTTTTTCTCTCGAATTACTCTATCACCGAAATGATAGATCGACACCACGTGTTCGCACAATCAATGCTTGGTTTTTCTTCGCAGTTCATGACTTCGTGAGAATTTCTATCGGGTTCACGCAAATTCTTTGAAGCTATTTGCCCCGAACTCGTGGATCTACAACTGCATATCCTCCTTTAGATCAATGCTTAGGATCTCTTCACAGTTTCAAACTTCAGTGTTTTTCACCCTTCTACACTCCAAATCCTCTGAATCATGAATTTCTAAAGGAACTCACGATTAACCACCATGAAACTTCTCTCAGATCTGATGGTCTGAAATGACTTCACTTCTTCAGAACAGATCTTGACTGCTCAACCTACAAATACTTAAAAACTCCTCCTTCTTTAAGGGTTCTCCTGCCCACTTTTTGGAACCTGTCCTTTCTTAGAACTTGGAATCTTTGAAGGGTTTCTTTGACACTTAGTCGAATTTTGTATCTATGCACACCTTACAACAGATCTTCACCCACACTTCTGGAATAATTTCTCGAACTACTCGACTTGAGATTTTGAGTCAAAATACTTCGTCGATGCACTCCTTACATAAGTTTTTCATACTCTACACGAAACGATTCAAGTTATTGCTTATGAGATTGAAGTCGAACCAAGCTTTGTCAACGAGCTCCTTGCGGATGATACACACTTCTTGTGTAGGCTCGTGGAAGAGAAACAAGTGAAAATGACCTAATGTTTCACATATTCATACATTCAACGGTATAACTCATACATCCATGAAAAACAAAATAAGAGAGAAGATTTAAGCAACACAAACACCACACATTGGATCAATATCCATTGGTTATATTTGTTCAAATGTAAATGGCTACAACTATGATAAACAAGAACAACTAAAACTCAACAACAATTAAATCACATCAATCTCCTACTAATTTGCAGCAGCCTCATTTGGGCATGCGATGCCTCTACTTATAGAAGAGGCCCCTAGGGTTCCCGCCGACTACTTATCTTATCGAATTAAAAGATAACAACTACTTAAGCCCTATTACATTAAAGTCTGAGACAGACAGATAAGAGAGAAATCTTCAGATTTGTGTCAAAATCAACTACATTAAAGGAATATCCGATCTCCCGCAATCTCACATGATCGTTCAACCTCCAAACATTTAGATCTTCTGTAATTTTCAATCCATTCAAAAATATTTACAAGATACACCAGCTTTTAAATTTCAAAAATAATTCAAAAGGTGTGCTAGGGCGCCGAGTTGTTTCTCTGCGTGTGCTGTGTTGACGATGCTCCTGCATCAGTAACTTACTCTTGGAATAATTTTCCATTTACACTTATTTCCCATAATATCTTGAGTCTTGTAATTTTTCACTTATACCTCATTGTAATGTACCCATCCCCCTAAATATCCTTATTGAAGGAGAGGAGGACATCTATTTTGTATTTTTATTTGAACTTAGCTCTTTTTATATTATATACCCCATTCTATATTAAACAATCTTTTGAAGGATCCATCTCATAAAGGATTAATCCTTTTTCAAAGTTTCATCATACTTATTTAAAGGCCCCTTTTGAATAACCCATGAATCACATTTGAAATATCACACTAGGGCCTTCTTAAAAATGTGATGGATGTATAAGTAAGTTCCATTGACCTTATTTGAATGTTCCACCTAATATGAAGGAAAGGTGATTGGGACCTCTTTAATGATCACCCATCAATCCATTTTGAAATCTCATCCTAATGCATAGAAGACATGTAATTGTGCCTCTTCAAAATATCACCCTCTTTCAAACAATATCCCCAATTGATCTTTCAAAACATGGTCATTAACTAGTTTCAAAAGTTCCACCAAATAGGCCATTAAATTGATAAACCATTCATTGACTAGTTTCAAAAGTTCCACAAAATAGGCCATTAAATTGATAAATCATTGTTCCATTTTATAATATATCCTTTTAAATATTTCTAATGCTCCATAAAGCCTATTTCAAAAAAAAATCTTCAAAAGTTGAAAAAAGAGATCCCAACAATCCTTTGAAAAATCCCATTGGGCCCCTTTCAAATATGTACATGATGCAAACAAAATAGGCCATCAAGCCTTTTATAAATTTATTCTTGACTTCAAAATGAATAGGTAAAGGATAAATGCCTCATTAAAAGGTAACACTTCAAATTCCAACAACAATATCTAGGTCATTAGGTCATTTTAAATGATTCTATCAAGCACTTTCAAATGGCCATAATCTCAATAGTCCATCACGACTCTTCTAAATATGGAATTAGAAAATTTCAAGATATCAACCCAATAAAACATTTTGCCTCTTTTGAATACATGCATGATTCAAAATACAAGGTCATTGGATATGTTCCTAAGAAGAGATTGATCAAGCCATTTATATTACAATATCCTAAAGTAAAAGAACATGGTTTTTCACCCCAATAAAGGAGTTCTTTGATCTTTCTGTAGTGATCCCTTGACCACTTCAAATTCAATTCTTTGAATGAAAAAAACATTGTATTATTGTACTCAATGATGATCAAACAATATTCAGATAACATTGATACTTAGAAATTTCAAAGGCTCATTCGAAAGGTGTCACTTCATATTGTCATTTTTCCTATGGCCACACTAATATACAATAATTCAAATTAAAACTATTCTTCACTATCTAGCTCACCAAAAATATGAAAGGCCATAACATAGACTCAAATAGAAAGTAATGTAGTTCAAATTATAAAGGCACGCATCTCATCATTCTGGCCATCATGCAAACCTAAAACACAAAATCCCAAAGGTAACTCAAGACAAATAAACTCTAAGGAATTTTCAAATTCACCAATCAACCATCTAAGCCTTTCTAGAACTATGAATGAAAACATCATATATCCTTTAAGGATTCCACTATAAATTCACACATAAAGATAATAAAGATCAATTTTAGAATTATAAATAAGAATTCAATACAAACATGGAAACTTATCCTCTAAACATTCTAGCCCAAAGGAATTGGCTACTAGTGAGTAATTTTCCACCCCAAAATAGGTCATATTCCATGGATACCATCCCCAATATGAGATATGAGGCCTCTAGGTTGAATGAAATTGGACTAGAACACTTGTCTCATTCACCTGATCTAATTTCTCTTACGTTTAGCTAAACCATTTACCCTATAACTCTCTAATAAATACCCTAGCCAACCCAATCAATCTAATTTCTCTTACGTTTAGCTAAACCATTTACCCTATAACTCTCTAAGAAATATTCTAGCCAACCCAATCAAGGCATTGCCTTCACTTCTCCACACAACACAAATAATATATTCCCCTTTTATGTTATACATTCCATTAAGAATATTCTTCCCTCCAATATTCTTTAATGTGTGTAGAAGGAGTATAACCTAATGTATGCCTTTAGTATCAATGCAATTGAGTCATATCTTGTCTCTTAATCACATAGAGAGAAATGATATATAGGAAAAATGGATACTACTTAATATCGATCCTACCTATATGATCCTCTATATCCTCTCATATCTCTTATCAATATCATAGAATTCTCTTCCTCGACTTTCTTTGGTTTCTTATAGTTTCCAATCAAAATGCTCCTCCCCTAGCATGGGAATGCATAGACAAAATAATGATCGTCGTCTAAGCCAATAGGAATTCTCAATTCAAATATGAATTCAAAGAGTGCATAGAAAAAGTGATGGGCCAAATATCCACAAGCTCCAAATTCCTGTGGATATGGAGTCTCTTACACGCCTCTACACTTGTACTCAACTGCCATGGTTTCATAACTATGGAAGTTGTACTTCCCCACCAACCACCATCTGCATTCAATGATTTGTGGTTGGGACTTTAATAAGACACATGGTTAAAATATGATGGTTAGGAGGCTTATGGAACTTATGAATATTAGGATTATTTTTCTTCTTCTTAGAACCACTTTCAGATTCCCCTTTAGTGGACGCATAGCCCCTCTTATTCTCTTCTATAGCCATTGTTGGACCGTTATATCAATTTTCAAAATAATTTTTACATTTCATATACATAGGATGGAAACTATGTCTCATAGTAAATAGGAAGCATATTTATCAAAAAATACACCCTTAGACATTCACTAGTCATGCCTAACCTTGAGCTTCACGCTAGGAATTAATACAAAATATTTACATCATGTACACACAAAGTCGTCTTTCTAAGCTCATATGACTTGATTTTGATCATTATAATTATTATATACAACTTGATTTATAACACCCAAAGGGTCAAAACATGGATATTACATGCACATCATTGACAATTCACACTACTATACTCCATAAAATTTTCATGTACCAATATATTGTACACTGGTGTGGCAAAAAAATATGATTAATTTTGGTCTTCCAACTATGTAAGAATGATATTGATATTATTGTCTCATTTTTAATATAAAATTGTCCTTATGCTTCTACTAAAAGTTATTAGGATGATATGAATAGATTGATGCTTCTGCTATGATTTATTTTCTTACATTATATGTATTTACCAATGTTTATGGTAAGTGGCTAAAATTGGCAGTATAAGTGGTTGAAATGGACTTGGCATTCGATTTTTCTGGGAAATAAAAACATTGGGAATATATGATAAACAATTCTCTCACAAGTACCATGAAAGTACCCAAGGTAATTATATTTCATTCCCAGTGCATTTTTCTATGCAATCTGCATCTCACAATTGTGTATTTTAGCCTTTAAAAATTACCAATATTAATTGTCTGAAATAATGTTACGTTCGGTCATGAGTTCAATATGGGCAATGACGATGGTTGATGGTCTTAATATCTTGAAAACATTAACAAGTTTTCAGCATTCTCGAGCTACTACAACGATGAATCATTATCATTGTGAAGCTTGAACTCAAGGATCTTGGAAACACTCCTTTATATTGATGGTGGTGTTTTATAGAGTTAAAATTTGAATAACTAAGGGATTTGTATCACACATTTAAATTATCCCTTTAACATCGATATGTCAATGTTTATATATCGATTTGATATATCATATATGCCAAAATTAACATAATCACTTTAAATTAAGGATTCACTTTAAAGTGTTCTTATTTGGTATCTTATAAAGTATTGATTTAATTACCCCATAGTTGTTTTTTTTTTTTTTTTCACGCGAAAAAAACAGTTTCACTGTTATTCTTTATTAGAATCAAATGAAACTTTTTGATTACAATTGATTGTCTTCTGCGACAAAGAAAGGTTCTTTCAGCAATGGCATATTTTATCTGTGTGTCTTATACATATTGTAGTATGTGGTTTTTTCTATATATCCTCTTTATAGGATTTGTATTTTGCCGGATCTTGTGATAGATCCTTTTTTTTTTTCTTCATAAAATAACCATCCGAAGGGTTCCTTGAGGGCCTTTCTTGATAGGCTGTCCACTTCTTTGTTGACCTATTTGTGGATGTGCATGAAGTTTATCTTCTCATAACCTTTCTTTAATAATCTGATCTTTTCCTTCCATTGTCTGAGATAATTGAGATCCAGATTGGATTTGTCATTTATCCAATCGATGGTGGCCTTAGAGTCTCTGACAACCATTAGTTTTTTAATTGACCAAAGTGTGGTAAAGGATAGGATTCCCCATAGTCCCATTAACTCTGCTTTCATGTTATTTCCTGAACCACCGACAAAATGGGTTGTGATAGAATGACTGGAAGAAAGTTTTATGAAAAGGCCTATGCCACAAATGTTATCTGCAAATGCACCATCGAAGAAAACAATTGGATCATTGCTGAAGTAGATAGGATTCAATAAGATTTCTAGTTTATCAACTTCCTCTTTGTATGGTTGTTCTTTGATGGAAAGTAGAATTTTTTTGTGGATCCAGGGGTCATTCCTGTTCCAATTCTCAAACAGGACTTTGTTTTTGTATTTCCAAACATCCCACATAATCAGAAAGGGGATGTGTCTTGAATTTGGAAGAGTAAACTAGTTTTTAAAGTTTTCTTCAATGGTGGGGTACTGCCAAACAAAATCAATCCTTAGAGCTATGAGGGATTTGCTCCAAATCAGCTGTGTACTTTGGAAATTTATAAAGAGATGAGTGACATATTCCTCATCTTTTAAGAAGAGGGTGCATGCTGTGGGGCCTATGCCACATCTTTTTTGGAAATTGAGACCTGTTAAAATGCAATCCTCTAAACAAAGCCACATGAAACAAATTAATTTGGCTGGGATCTTAATTGTCCATATTGCTTTGTGCCACCACTTTCCTTCAATCACATTGTTTGAATAAAGGATGGACTGGTATGCAAGATTAGAAGTTACCTTACCTGTCGAGAGGTTCCATGACCACATGAGCTTTTCTAATTCTGAGTTTAAAAGGAGACCTCCACATCTCAAGACTTGAAAGAAACTTTCCCATTCTGATTCTAAGATCCCTTTTAATCCTAGTTGCATGGCATCCAACCACGTATGTAGCGTTTCAGTTGAGTCTGTCACCTTAGCTTGTGATAGCATAAAAATATTTTGACTGTTAAGTGTGTGGAGAAGTGGAGTCGAAAGCTGGTAGTTGTCGCCGCAGGCGATGAAGGGGTCACGCCCAAGGAGTGTGCGTTGACCTGTGCCAATGTCCCAAGCTAGCCACCATTTTATTATTGGAAGAGACAATATCAGGTTTTTCTAGATAATGGAAGTATTCTTGGTGGGGTGAACATCCTTATGCGACCATGAGGTTAAGTCCATGCCTTTCAAATATTTCGTCCTGAGAATAGTACTCCAAAGGTTCGACTCAAAGAGACCCCTTCAACATGATTTGGTTTCCAGGGAGAGTGCAAACCAAGGGATATGTTTAATTCCCCAACCACCTAAGTGTTTTGGATTTGTTAAGTTTTTCCATTTAGTAAGGTGGATACCTGATCTTTTCTTGCCTCCTCTCCATAAGAACCTGTTGATCAAGAGTTGTATGCTTTGGAGTACCGATGACAGAGATTTCGCTAGACTGATCCAATAAACAAGAATGCTTTGTAAAAATAAGGACTCTAGGGTAAGCCTTCCTCCCAAGGAGATCCAGTGGAAGGTCCAGTTCCCCATCCTTTTGTCGATTTTTTTGAGAAGCCACGTCCAATCGCTAACTTTATAATTATTTTGTTTGAGAGAAAAGCCAAGGTACTTTAATCCTTGATCAAGGGGTTCTATATTTATGTTGAAATGTGTCAAGAGGAAATGTCTAAGTGTTGGGTAGATATTCTGAGCAAGAAAGATTGACTTTTGGCAATTTATAGAAAATCCAGTTGCCTCGCAAAACTTGGAAAGGATAGCTCTGAAAGTATGCTAGTGTTCAAGTTTCTCGGAGCTCATGATGAGGACATCATCAACAAAAAGGAGCTGAGAAATAAAAGTGCTTACAACAACTTTGAGACCTTGAAAAGTTCCTACTTCCACTGCTTGAATCATCATCTTGCTGAGAGATTCTATAACAAGTAAGAAGATCAAGGGAGACAGTGGGCATCCCTGATGTAGACCCCTATGACATTTGAAGAAGTCTGTGGGGGTTCCATTCACAAGAACTGTTGTGTTTACCAAGGTAATGCATCCCATGATCCATTTGGAGACAATCCTATCAAGTCCAGTCTGGTCAAGTAATAAGTGGAGGAATTGCCAACTGACATTGTCATATGCCCTTTTTAGATCAAGTTTTAAGATCACCGCATTCATCTTTCTCAGTTTAGTGGAGTGGAGGCATTCTTGGGCGATACCCATTGCGTCAAAGATCAATTTGTCCTTTAGGAAACCAAATTGTTCAGTGGAGATAAATTTGGCTAGTGTATCTCTGATTCGAGTGGCAATAAACTTGGAAATGACTTTGTAGACAAAGTTGCATAAAGATATGGGTCTGAAGTCATTAAAAGTATCAGGATTACTGACTTTGGGGATAAGGGTGAAGAAAGTAGAGTTGAGAGATCCCAGGATTACTCCTGTAAGGAAAGACTCTTCCACCGCTCTAAGAAAATCTAGGCCTATAAGGTGAGATCGGAAGA
>CBVK0101729305.1:0-13402 GCA_900067695.1 Picea abies | reverse complement strand
AGCAGGATGCACAAGATGGACAGGGGGGAGCACAACAACAAAGAAAAATCATATCCCCAAACATGTTACATAACAGAAGGACCGCACAGATACCACTAATGGTGTGACATAGAGGAAGGATAACATCCCTACGTAGGAGGGACAAGTAGGAGGGGACATACTAGATAATCCACTCACAATAGAGAAAACAAAGTCAAGGGCACCAAAGAGAACTATCTTACAGTCAGGAGGGACACACAAGGAGATTCCCCAATACACCATAACAAAATATGATGCAAAATTAGTCATGGAGAAAGTACAGGACTGCACCACAGAAGAATATGAAGATGCAGATAAATATAGAGAGAAGATAATGCAAGAGTTGATAGAAGTCATGTAGGTATTAGAGTAGATACAATTTTCCAAGGCACAAGAGTTGATAGAAGTCATGTAGGTATTAGAGTAGATACAATTTTCCAAGGCACAACACACATGGAAAACAAAACAACATCAAATAGTGAAAGAACAACAGATGCCATAGTAGAGTGAGGAGGAGACAATACATATAACAACATCAGTAAGTAAAAACTTTATCCTTACAAAAGACATGTTGAAAATGGATAAGGAAATGGCACATAAACAAGTCAAGGACATAGAACAGATGGAATTAGTATTGGATAAGATACCAACAAAAGAGATCTATCAGTTACAGGTTACTATTGCACAAGAAGTACAATCCAATACCAGGAAAGACACAACAAGCCTGGAGACAACCAAGGAAGCCAAGGAGCTGATAGAGACAGTTATTACAGGAGTGTGGATAGAACTAGAGGAGGAAAAAAAATGCACAAACAAACTGGAGACAATACTTGAGGAAGTCTTCCAGATGATCCCAAATAGCACAGTAGGAGGACAACTTAGTGCAGAAGAAAAGATAAAAAGGATAGAATAGAAGGTGGAGGGATATAAACATGATATAGACAAATTGGTTGGGAAGATGACACCAACCACCCCTCCAGAAGTCAGATCATAAAGGAAGCATCAAGTCAGATCATAAAGGTAGCATAACACACATATAGGATTTCACTGGAAATAAAAGAAGTAGCAGAGCTCTATGAAAGAACCATTCAAATTTGGACAAGCTTGACAGAAGATGAAAGGATCCAACAATTAGATCAGAGGGAAGATAAGATAAATGCTGGAATGCAGGATTTAAAGCATAGACAAAAGACAATGTCCATATTAGAGAGGATGAAGGTTATGTAGGAGATGAAAAACCTGCAAGCAAAAGTGAAGACAATCTATGGGGGAAAACAAACAAGACAAGCTTAGTTGGAGCCACTTCAAGATAAATACGAAAGAATCTTCACAGAGTTGGATACAGGAAAAGGAAGACTAAAACATGTTCATTCAGAGAGTATGAAAGTGTTGGAGGAACACATAATAGTGCAGGTGGTAGAAAACCTGTCAGAAAAAAATGTGCAGGCGAAGACAGAGGTCGATGCATTGACAAAGAAGTTCCAGGCCTTGGAGAAATCTGTGCAGGAGGCACACATGACTTGAGTGGATCAGGATGAGCCACATGTTAGTGTTGGAGAAGGAAATTTTGGGTTCAGTGCAACTAACAAGGAAAACAAGTGGACCAAAGGAAGTAGCACGCACTAAATAATGAGGAGAAAGAAACATGCAAGAAGGAAAAGGAAGAAACGCTCTAGGAAAGAAGAAAGATCAACGTAGAGTCAAAGAAAGGAAGGGTTGGATCGAAGACCAACTGCACGGAGGACAATTAGAAAGTGAACAAGTAGAGTCCACTTAGAATTAGGGTTTTTGAGTAATGATGTAAGGGTTTTTATCCACCTTTTTGTATAAATAGAAGATGTATGAAGTAGCTAGGGGAGTCATATCTTATCTTTGAGTATCACTTTGTATGAAGTACTTTTGAGCATATTTTTGAGTTTGAGTCGAAGTATTTGTGTTGTGGAGAGCTACGGAGCTCATATGGAGTTAGTGTTGATATGTAATTGAGGGCCAGGTCGCAAGCTGTGGATCTTGGTGTGATGCTGGTCAGCCTCACTAGTACTAAAACTATGATGTAATGTGCACAATGCATGACCTTTTTTGATGAAGAATAATAATAAAGAAAAATATCTTTGTGGAAGTATTCTAGGGGGGTGAACCATGGTAAAACTTGTGTCTTTATGTGTGTTGTGTTAATTTTATATGTTGTATGATGAATGAATGGATAAGTGAATGCATCTGTTAGAGTTTATTTACATCGTGCACTAGAATAATCATGCAGAATGAATGTTATTGAATGGATAAAATAGTATATCTGATGGATGATATGGTAGAATGAATGTTAAAGTAGAAATAGAAGTAAAAGGAACATCCCCAATCCCTTCCATGGCTGCAGACATCTGCGTCCTATAGTCACCGATAAGACATCTTGGATGAGACTGTGTTGTGCACTCTATGAGTGGTGCAGCCTTCTGGTTCACCAGAAAGCTCGATGGTGAATAGGGTATTGTCAGAGAACTAAGGTAAAAATCGGGTTATCCCATACATCCAACATGCATGATTATTTGTATGTCCAAAAGAGGACCCTAGTCAGAGAAATCACCCAAACAGACTTTGGAAAGGACATTGAATAAGCAATACAATGCCCTATTTGGTACTATTATCTTTTGTAGTGTCACTACTTGGTATTATTTTACTGATATGTCTTCTATTTCTCCTTTCACAAATGTCCTTATAAAATATCAGTCTTCAATTAAACAATTGGGTTTCTCACCTATTATCATTGTTATGCATCTCTTCTTTGGTCATACCTCTTACATAGAGGAGTTTTTGTCCCTCTCGTGAACAAATGAAATCTATTGAATACTTCATGTTTGTGAGCCCAAACCATAGTCACAACAAAAAAGTATAAATCAAAGTACAAAATAACACAAAATGTATGTGAGTTCATTAGAAATTGCCTTCAATGTTGGTTCTTATAACTAAACTTAAGATGTTGAATGTGGGAACTTCATCAAAAGGGTCAAAATTTAACAATGCAACCAAGATTTTTATATTATAAATCAATTTCCTAAACTAATGTCCAATATAAAACATCAAGTCAAGCCTAAAATCAAACTTAATAAAATCGTGAATGACTCATGCAAGACTTAAATAAATAGAATGCAATAAATAAAAGCAATAGCACATCATCAAATCAGACACAAGATATATAATTGGAACCCCAAATACCAAGATAAAACCCACTCTACAAATGTCATGTCATTTTGATCAGATGATGCAAAATGACTCAGCTAGCATGATACTCAATTACATGCCAATGTTTACTATCATGTTCCAATGTTTGTTGTTCATGTTGAGCTGCATACTCCAATTCCATGACCATAGACCTAGACTATATAGAACTAGACAAACCCTAATTTCTCTCACTACTAATTTCTCAATGACCAACCTAAGATTAGCAATGACTCAACATTTTAACCCTTTTTGAATCAATCATTACACTATAAATAGGTTAACCTCTTGCACATTTTGAGGCTTATTCATTACTTCCCACTAGGACACCCTCGTCACCTTTTTCATCAATGAACATAACATTATGTTAATGCAAGAAAATGTCTCTAGTCAATAACACATGTTCTCGACAAAGGGTCCCAACTACACCTTCCTTAGTTGTAATGGTGAACCCTTTGAATATAATAAGGTCCATTGGTTCTTGTTAATTCTTTGATTTCATTTATTAAGGTTGAGTTCACTCGTGGTTTATAAATGAAACTAATATTTGAATACAATGTGCAATTAATCTATTTCTATCTAATCTATCTAACTATCTATCATATCTCAATGAAGAGTGCACACTAAATAGAACCAATTTGATATGAAATATAAATAATATAGAGAGAGCATGGAGGATACGAGGATAGCTTACCACTACTATTGCTACCATCTCCTACCTGTTAGCACAACATATAATAAGAAAATATGAATATGTAACCCAAAATGTCTTTTTTCCATGACATTAACAAGACTCGACATTCACATCCAAAAACAACCTAAGAAGCGGTGAATGGAAAATAAATATTGAAGTTGTTAGCGCTACGCGCGGTTTGTAAGACCATAGGTTTGAGTTATCATTGACCAATACAACCCATAAGACACCGACCCTTTTGACATCACCTGCTTGCGCGGCTGAAGTCTCACCCAAGATATCTATTGGGACTACAAGAACCATGTTTCTTCAGTAGTGAGGGAATGGGAGGTGACCATTTTTTTCATTCTTCCTTATTAGTTTTGTGTGTGTAATTCTATCCTTGTTCTTTATTAACTACTTAGTGATTTCAGATTCATACTATCATTAGATTCCAGTTTACCACATAACCTGTTACTTTAACCATTATGATTATTGCATAATGATTATGCATAACACATAGCTAATCTAATAATCATAAAACAGAATCCATGAACAATCATATAAAAAACATGTAACAAAAGATTTAACGTGGTTCACCAAACTCTGGGCTATGTCCACAACGATTGGCTTCTTTATTATACGTTTGTCAATTGCTTTTGGCTTTCACACTGCACTTACAAATATATGTCATGGTTATCTTTCTTCTCTCCTATCCTAGTCGGTCTGCAGTGCAAGCCTCTCTCTCTCTGCATCATCTCTTACATTTAGACATGGATTCCTCTCTTTTACAAACCAGAACATACAATCAGGAACAAGAACCCAATTACATTTGAAGGGACCCAACACTGAGGAACCCAAAAGAACAACAACCAGAGAAACCCTATTCTCCCAACCCGTTACTTATTCATACATACAATCTAGGGTTTAAAACCCTACTTGGTTCCTCCGAAAATCCTATTAAAATGCATAATTATTCCAGTTAATTGGTTGTTTGGCTACTTTTCCTTGTTTTTTCTGTCTGCATACAGATTTTCATTCGTTCTTCCTAATTTTTCACGTCCTTCCATCTTTAGCATGTTGGGTTGTCATCCTTCCTTTTCGCCCGCTTTCTTCTCCTGCTTTATTCTACTTACTGCACACTATACTCCTGGATGAGCCATACTTGCGCACTCCCCAGTCTTCCTTCTCCCTCTGCGCACCTCTATTGCACACTTCTTCTATACTTAGGATTTTTACCAAAATTGTTGCACACTTCTTCTATACTTAGGATTTTTACCAAAATTGTATCCCAAAAATGCCTATCCAATAGGCCCCCAACATTGACCTGTGGTTCGCCCCGAGCCACTCATGCCTGTTTCCTGCTCTTCCATGCCTCAATGAAGTTTTGGGAGGCTGCTTTTGCTACCTCCACTTCCTTTAGGATTTTTGCCTCTATTTTTGTGATCTCTTCAGCCCCATACACAATCAAGGTTGTAAGCTTCTTCTTTGCTTCATAGGATGCCTTCTTTACCTTACCCTATGTAGTGGCTAGTTATTCGATTACCCTCACTACTTCTTTCTGCATTGGTTCGAGGTGTTGTTGAAGGAACTTCTATTGATCCCTCATCTTCTCCACTTCCATGTATGACTGCCTCTATGCCAAAATTTTTGTCATATGCTTCGCTGGTGAAAGTGTAGTGATCCTCTCTGAAGCTTGTTGTGCCTTTTCTTGTGCTTCTCTTAACTTGGCCTCTACATCCTTCATCTCTGGATCCTCCACTAATTCGGTCCATATCTACGTTCTCTCCTCACAAAGTTTGGCACACTCTTCTTCTATCTTATTAATGTTAGTGATTGTTGTGATCACAATTCTCTCTCTTCCTTCTCTGACTTCCGGTGGCATGCCTAGTGCACTACGTAGTTGTAGATATTCTATCTACGATCTGAAGCCCTTGATGAATTTGTTGATATTCAACACTTTCTCTTCCATAGTATCTTCTACACTATGGGGACTTCTAGAATGACCTTATTTTCTAGACAATTGCTTGGGTTTTCTGTGCTATACTTTTAGTTTCATCCTTTTCTTGGATGGATTTCTTAACCCTTTCCTTGGACTCATTTTTCTCCTTCATTATTTCCATCACTTGACCTTCAACTTCCTTCTTTTGTTGAAGCACAATGTCATATTGTTGTTGTAACTGGGATCTTGTGTCCATCATTTTTATCAGCTCCTGTTGTTCTTCCTCGGCTCATCTCTTAATTTCTTGCAAAATCCTATCTACAAGTCTTGTAGTCATTGTATTGACATCCTTGATACCACTATGTTGAGGTGTCCTAGCGCATTCACCTATTCTTTTAATTCAGACGTTGAAAATTCCAGTGTGTCCATCTCAATCCTGAGTGTTCTATTCATGGCTATTAACTGTGTTAAGATTAGATGTGCACTCTCTACTTCCTTTCCTAGGAGTATGGATGGTCCTCCCTCGGTTCTGCTCTCTTTTTCTAGGCTAGCAGCTACTAAGAGTTGTTGGAGTGTTTCCAACTGATCCCACACTCTTTGTTGCTAATATTCTTGTTTTTTGGTTTCTTCGTCCATGATTTCTTATGCGACATCCTATACTTGGTAACCTATGTGGTCCATATAATCATTAGCCAAGTATACAATGGGGTTTCTCAATGCGCTTTAGTCTTCTTGCATGCTCTGTCTGCCTATTCTTTCCCCTTATCCTTCGAGTTCACATCTGTTGTTTGAATTTTCCACTACTCTTCTGTCATGGATGAGCTAGACAGATCTCCTACGCCATTTTTTTTCTCATTCCCCTACTGGTCATTTATTTCCTCATCACTCTTATCCTACTCTTCTTCCTTGTTTGGGTGCCCTGTTTTCTCTACTAGGACTTTCCACTCCTCTTCCTAGTCATTCACAATTAGGCATACATCCTCCGGTGTCAACCTATAGCTCATTGGAAACCACTGGCGCATTAGTTCCTTCTATTCTTGCACATACATGTGGTGCATGCATGCCTTGAAATGCATGATATCCTTATATGTTTCCACTGTCTTTGCTGATATGCGCGGTGCGTGTGCAACTAGATGCGTGATATTTTCCAAGTATACATAAAACATGGAATGAATATTATGTTGTCTTCTATTAATCATTGTATTCCATAAGTTGGCATATATCTCGACCATATTGCCTCTTTTTGATGCGCACATGTGTTGAGAGTAGCCTAGTTCCTGCCAACCGACCAACACAATTGAAATCAATATCCATGCATAGTGAAAATTTTTTCCCTTTGCCTGGGCCTCAATGCAATCCTGCAAAAATCGGTTCACCAATAAGGTGACCCAGTTCATTTGAACCCCTTTGACACATTTTTCTACAACTGCATTTACTGCAAATGGTACTTTATCCTTCATGTACGTGTACAACAACTTGCAGGAAAATACCTACGTTGCAAACTGAACATTCATTTCACTGATGTTTTTAACATCCAACCCCCCTTTTCCCTTGAATGTCTGGAAATTTTCCTTCATCGACTATGAGAGGGCTCTCTCTCCTGCCTTATTGAACAAAAGGGTCAGATCCTCGCTTGCCTTTGGGAGCCCTGTAATCTGTGCAATGAATGCAGTATCAATTGACACTAGGGGATCAAGCCATGGTGTCACCCCATGGACACAACTAAGAAACATCTTCACACAAGAATTAATCTACAAGATGCGCCCGACATGTTTAGTATGCCTACCTTCTCTAATCATGTCACTCACTCCTGTGTCTCCAGTAGGATTGCTCCTATTCCTGGTACGCTCCTAGTGTGCAGATATTTTTCCCTGGTTAGCTCCAAGAATTTTTGCTCGCCAGTGATGTCATGATCCATGAACGTGAGGCCGAAAATATTGTTGAGAATATCTCCTTCAATGGGTACATCAGGTGTAATTGGTGATTTCAGAAGCGTAAATTTCCCATTTTCTAGTACATGGATTCATGGCGCATTATCCATCCTTAGTGGGAGGTAATCTCTGTGGAAGCTTACCTGTGATGCCAAATTCAAAGATCCACTTACTTCCTCGACCTCTGGTGTGTTTACTGGGCATTTTTCCTATTTTTGTGGTGTTTCTGATGATGCTCCAACCTTTGGTGGGGCCATTCCTCATATGTGACAGATTCCTTAACTGGATCTGCATCTATTCTCTGGTAGTTGTAGCTTGGATATGTTACACTCGAATTCACTCTGGGTTGCTCTGGTTCGCTCACTCTTGCATGCAACAATGTTTTATGCTTAGCGACCCTTCACTGTTTTTGTGCTTTCTTGCCAATTGTGCATATCTCATCTCAACTTAACTAACTTGTCCAATCCGCCAACTAGGTTGATAAATGCAGATTTATTACCAAATCCATCATGTGATTTCCGATGGATTTTTCCATTTAAGGTTATACGACATATTTATGACCTGTCATTCCTGTTTCGTAGCCGTCGTTTCCATGCTTTAATGCTTCCAACAGTCTTGTCATTTCCAAACTACATAATTTTTCTTGCTTTTGCATCTCTTTTCTTCATGATGTTTTTCTTCTATGCATTATTTTCTGACTCGGTGCAGTTCTATCCTAATGTGTGATAAACCATTCCTTCTATGCAATCTCCTATGCCTTGTATTTTGCAATCTTTTTCTTTTTTCTATATCTACTTTTTATTTGATTTTCTTCCCTTTTCTACTTTTTCTTCCTTTTTTTGTGTTTTTCCTTCCAACTATAGTACAACTACTATGATACATGTGTTATGGCATAGCCCAGATTACTGTGCAGATTGTCGGTCATCTCTATAGAGTTTCACCTGACTTCCATTTGCCATTCCTCCAAGGAATTCTCCATTTAGGGTTTCCAACTGCGTAGCACCTGTCTATGTTACATGATGAATCACATAGGGTCCTAACTAGTGCATTCTAAACTTTCCTCGATGATGCAGGAACTTGTTGTCATAGATTAGTACCAGATCTCCCACTTGAAACTTTTTATGTTTAATGTGTCAATCATGCCAAGACTTCTCTCTTGCCTGTTGAAATTTCTAATGGAAACCTCCAACAAACCGATATTCCTCAAGATGTACTAATTGTTCCAATCTCTCCTCTATTGTGTCAGAGTCCGATAGATGAGTGATCACTGTAATGCATAGACTAGGTATAATAAATTCCATTGGCATCCCTACTTCTTTCCCATATACCAACCTAAAAGGTGTCTGGCCTGTCAACTTTTTTCTTGTAGTCCTGTAAGCCCATAATACTGCAGGAACTCTTAAGTCTGAATCATCTCTCCCTATGTTGAAATTTTTTGTCAAAGCATTCTCCAAGATTTTATTGAAATATTTCTCTGTTCCATTTTACTGAGGATGATAGGGAGTACTCTTTTGATGATGAATTTAAAAATCCTTAGTAAATGTTGCAATTGTTTTATTCATAAATTGGGTTCCTTGATCACTAAGTAATATGCGTGGACATCCAAACCGTGTGACTACATTCTCAAACAAAAACCTCACAGTAACCTCCACGGTGCAATCTATAACTACTATTTCTTCTTCCCATCTTATCATATACTCCGTCGTAGTGATTATGTACCTTTACCCTGATCTTATTTCTTATGGATTGATTTTCCCTACAACGTCTATGGCCCACTTATCAAATGATTGCAACATAACTTGTGGATTTAAAGGTATTTCTTCCCTTCTAGATGTCTTTCATACTCTTTGACATACATCGCATGACTGAAAATATTCCTTAGCATATTTGTGAAGTGTAGGCCACCAAAGCCCTATGCACAATTTTTTTTGTGTCATTTATCTCCCTTCATAATGTCGTCCTACAATCCCATCATCTGCTTCTTCGAGTATTATCGGTATTTCCTTTTCTAAAACACAACGTCTCAATATTCCATTTGCACCCAACTTTTATAAATTCCCTGTAATCAACTCATAATCTATTTCTTTTACTACCAGTTGTTTCTTCTACACCACTGCCATCTCTGATGGAGACATGCATGTAATTAGAAAATGGACAATGTATGAGAAGTAATCATCCACCATATTTATTGCAAATAGTTGTGTATATGGTAATATGCCATCTAAATTGCATGCATCTTCTCCTAATAGTATGTGTGATAGATGATCTGGCCATGCATTAAGCTTCCCCGATTTTACTACAACCTCAAAATTGTATTCCTGGAACAATAGTATCCATATGCATATTCTCCCCCCCCCAAATTGGTTTGTTCACAATGTATTTTAATGTAGAATGGTATGTATACATCTTAAAGTGGGAGCCGAATAAATAATTTCAGAAATTCTGTAGCGCATAGACCATTGCCGATCCTTCTCATTCCATGGTAGTATAATTCTTCTCTTCTATGTACAACTTCCTACATGCAAAAGAAATTGGGTGATCTGTGTCTCCCTCCCCTGGTTGAGATAGTATTGTGCCCAATGCTATGGATGGTGCATCTACATGTACATGGAACTCTTTATTCCAATATGGAAAGATCAAAATCGGTGCGGTTACTAGTTTTTACTTTAAGGTGTCCAACCCCTTTTGATAGTCCTCGTTCCATTGAAACTTTGCTTCCTTCTTCAAAAACTTTTCCATCCGTGCTCTGATCTATGCATAGCCCTTAATAAATTTTATGTAATAACATATATGACCCAAAGTTTCCTTCAATTGTATGAATGATGTAGGTGGTTCTAACTCCAAAATTACTTTGATCTTGGAAGGTTCTACTAGTAAGCCCTACTTGAAAACTACATCTCCCAACAAAATTCCAAACGGTGCCAAAAAAATACACTTCTTCAAGTTCAACGATTTTTGACATTGTCTACACCTGTCCAACATCATCCTGAGTACTTGGATGATTGGACTATGTTGAGTCTAATTCAAGGAACTTGTAAATAAATTGCTTGAACACTGCTACCACGACTCTAGAAAATACCATCGGGGTATTCTTCAGTCGAAAGGGAATTACTATATATTGATAAATCCTATGCAATTTTTATTTGATGGTACCCCGAGAATCCATTTATGAAAGAATATGTTTATTGTCCTCCTATGTTCTCTAGTACCTCATATGTGAATAGTGTTGGGAATGGGTCATGTAAACAAGTGTCATTCAAATTTCTCAGATCCATGCAGATCCTGATTCCTCATGTCTTCTTGTCTTGTAATACCATTGTACCGATCCACTCGGATTCTTCTACCAGTTCAATAATTATTGCGTCCAACATCCTATCTATTTTATCTTTCACCTTCTCTTTGTACTTTGGATTTAACCTGTAAGGCCTTTGTCGCACTGGCTTAGCACCTGGTTTCAGTGGAATCTTCATCTCACCTAAGTCTCCTTCTATCCCCTTCATCTCTGAGAATGTAGTTGGGAATAGGTCCTTATATTCTTGCAACAAGTCTACAATCGTCTCTACTGTCTCATTGCTCCAATAGTCTCCTATATGTTCAAACTTCGTATTCTCTATCATCCCAATGTTTAACTTCGTATTCTATGTCTTTATGGGTTGTGTTTAAAGCTCACTCAAGTTATGGTCCTTTGATTGCTCATTATCCTTCTGTATCAGGTACTTGTACATTCCCATGATCTTCTTCATCATGTTCTTCCTTATCCACATTGTATCACTCCAATAAATCATGGATAGGCATATTGGCTCTATGCGCACTACACACTGATACCACCTCCATTGGCCCTTATTATGAGAATATATTAGTTTGGATAGCCTATGGTGATACATATATTGATGGAGATTCATGTTCAAATGTAAATGTGACTTTGAACCTCTAGACCAACTCTTCCCATCGTCTTGTCTCCCTGCACATTTCCAATTCCAAATACTATTTCTTCGGAATCGTGTCCAGTGTGTGTATAAATTTATGCATCCATTATGTTTCCGGTATTGAACTCCATAAATCCCTACACTACTCAACATGACCTGTTGGGTCACTCTCTCCTGTATACTTCTGCGCAATTTTTTCTACCTCAATACCAAACCTTATTTGCATGAGTCTTCTACAATGGGACCAATATTTCATCTCCTCTCTATGTGCAACCCACCATCAGGTTGGAGTCTCTTTTAGGACAAAATATAGTGCTAATAACCTTTTTTGTTTGGTTACCTACAAATCAAATTATTTTACAAACAAATTTATATCATTTAATCCATCATACTTGGGTGGATCACATAGCTCTGTTCAAATCCAGCGCAAGGATAAGGTTATGCGTACACATCGTCTTGTTGAAACTTCATGCATTATCTAATGCAAATTCTCTAGAACTTATTCTGAGCCTAATGCACACAAAATGATACTTATCCAAATCAGTGCACCATGTTCATTCGGGTTGACATAATCACCCATTCACGTAGTCATGTTATATAAGTTGTCAATTTTTTTTCCTCTGACTAGCTCTATGTATCTCTTTCCTTGTGATGGGTCCAAGGGTGCAGTAACTTTCAATTCTCCAACCTCAAATATCATCTCCCTCCTCTTCAATGTAATGATCTCTTGGTTATCAAAATCCCATTCCAGTCCGATCAGTGTTGAATATGGTTGACTGTCATCCATGATCTCAATAACCTCAAAGTCTGCCACACTGCGCACCCCATCTATGTTCATTGGTACTCCTATCAAATGACCAACTAGTACTATTTTGTGTTGATTCGTGAGCCTTAACTGAACAAGAGACCATACTAGATTGGGTTTCCCATCATCTCCTATGTCTTCTTAGGTAAAAAATTCATGTCGGACCCCAAGTCCAAGATGACATTATCCACATCATACTCCCCAATTTGTGCACTAAATATGAATTCTCCATTGGTTCTCTTCTTGCGTAGTACCTGATTCACCAGTCTCTATGTGACTAGAGTCTCTCATCCTCATGTGAAATGATCAATCATGTCATAAAATGTACTCAACTATGTCTAATCTTTCATTATCTCTACACAACTTTTTAGGAATTTTGTTAGTGTGCTTACCTTTCCAATTGGTTTCTTGGGGATGACATGATTTACTACATGAGGTGCAGAAAATGTTGATGCTCCTCAATATTTTCCAAGTACCTTTTTTCTTGCTTCTCATTTTCTTGTTGAGGATCAAAGGTTGGCAGAGGCCCTGCTGACTTCCTTACCCATTGGTTTGTCTAATTTCCCCCATTCATCATATCAACTCTTTTTTTAGGTCCTCCATGTGTAACAACTGTTATTTTTGGTGTTGGGTATGTATTATATTATTGTCATGTGTGTGTGTGTGTGTGTGTGTGTGTGTTATATTCTTGGTGTTGGGTGTGTGTTATATTCCTACATGGGGATCTGGAAGAAGAAATATACATGAAGAAGGCAGAAGGATTTGTAGTGAAGGGAAAGAAAGCATTGGTTTGTAAGCTAAAGAAGTAACTATATGGTCTGAAGCAATCACCTAGGATGTGGTATCAAAATTTTGACACATACATCCTTGGATTGGGATTTGTGAGAAGTAGGG
>CBVK0101729302.1:0-13948 GCA_900067695.1 Picea abies | reverse complement strand
AGTAGTGAGGGAATGGGAGGTGGTCGTTTTGTTCATTCTTCCTTATTAGTTATGTGTATGTAATTTTGTCCTTGTTCTTTATTAACTACTTAGTGATTTCAGATTCATACTATCATTAGATTCCAGTTTACCACATAACTCGTTACTGTAATAGTCATGATTATTGCACAATGATTATGCATAACACAGATCTAATCTAATAAGCATAAAACATAATCCATGAACAATCATATAACAGTTTTGTAACACAATATTTAACATGGTTCACCCAACTCTGGGCTACATCCACAACGACTGGCTTATTCATTCTGAATTTGTCAATTTCTTCTAGCTTGTGCACTATGCTTGCAAAGATATGTCATGGTTATATTTCTTCTCTCCTAGCCTAGCCTCTCTGCAGTGCAAGCCTCTCTCTCTCTCTCTCTCTCTTTCTGCATCAACTCTTACATACAGACATGGATTCCTCTATTTTACAGACTGGAACAAACAATCAGGAAAAAGAACCCAATTACATCCAGAGGGACCCAACACTCAGGAACCCAAAAGAAAAACAACCAAAGAACCCCTATTCTCCCAACCCATTACTTATTTATACATACAATATAGGGCTTAAAACCCTACTTGGTTCCTCCAAAAACCTTATTACAATGCATGATTATTCCAGTTAACTTGTTGTTCGACTGCTTTTCCTTTTTTTCTCCATCTGCATGCTACTTTTAATCTATTCTTCCTGCTTTTTTGCATCCTTCCATATTTAGCATGTCGGTATGTCATCCCTCCTTTTCTCTTGCTTTCTTCTCCTTCTTTATTCTTCTCTCTACTTTATTCTACTTATTTCACTTTGTACTCCTGTATGTGCCTCAGCTATGCACTCCCAAGTCTTCCTTCTCCCTCTGCGCACCTATGTTGCACACTTATTCTATACTTAGGATTTTTACCAAAATTGTATCCCAAAACTGCGTATCCAACAATAGTGAAAACAACTTCACATGATTAGCAAAGAATGAGCCAACTAGGTCTTTTTACACATGCACGAAGATAGTTTTAGGTATCCATAAGAAGATGTCTCACATCGAAAGTGTTAAAAATGAATCAAGGAAAATCAAGCAAAAGTATGGAAGATGGATTACCTATATTGTTGCACATTACCCAAGCTCACTCTAAGGAGTTGAAGATAGCTTAAGTATCTTGGGAGGACAAATTAGCATAGTGTAAGATAAGAAAACATGAACAGGTTTATTGAGTGAATGCTCATTTTCCATAACATTCAAAAGATAATATATAAAAACTCACAAGAACTAAAGTAATGAAGAATGGAAAGAATAAATTACAATTATTAACAATTTCACAATAATATAATTGAAAAGCTAGCAATGTCACTCTATTTCACATACAAAGATAATTTACAATGTAAAAAGAGGGACCCTTTGCAAAATTGAAAAGACCTATTTTATATAAATCCTAAATGGATTTTGGCCTTCTACTTGTCTCACTCTTGAATTTATAATTCCATGGCTCTTGGCATTCTAACTTATTTGATTAAATTATTTCACAAATTTGTCCTCATCCAAAATAGAACGAATGGACACCTTTTTGGAATAATAATACAAAATAATACTGTCCATATTTGTCCTTCGTTCTCCCCAATTTGTCCTCTTGGGCATATAGTCTCTTTATTCAAACCTTGGATTAAAGTAACTTTTCATACTTTTCAACTCGTCTCATATGTGTTATATTATAACACATATCATATGTGTTATAATATTGTTATCACTCTGTACATTCCCAGAGGTTGTTGAAAGGCAGAACAAATTTACCAGAGGTAACTTTATCCAATCACTTTGAAACTGGGATCTAGCCCTGCCAGTTTCAAAGAGGGATCTCTCTGTAAGATTTAACTTTGTTTTAAATTCAGATATTGGGCTAGTTAAAATATGTAGGACTGAGTTGTTTGGTTTTAGAAAATGGTTGAAAATGTTTTACACATCCATTGGGCTATGGGGTCTGTTTTATAAAGGTAGAGATCAAATAACATATGTAAAGAGTCTTTTCACAGGGCAGGATAATGCAACTATTGGATTATTTAGAAATAAAGTGATGGACGACAAAAAAAGGTGAGATTGATCAATTATAACCAAGAATCATTTAAGAATTCCTTAGTTACAACATCAGAAGAAAAACACTTAGATCTTTAAAAGTTAGAAGCATAGTACACAAAGGTAAATTCTGCAACTTTAACTCCTTTTAAATGATCAGATTAGAAAACAAGATGATAACTAAGAGAGATAAACATTCAACTGAGAATAGAAAACTTCACCAACAACTAACACGTAGGAATCCTATGAAACATCTCTTTATATTACTGGAAGATATCTTGATAAAAATTAGAATTCTTACAACTTGCTAGGGCGTAAAAATGAACCCCCATTACGTCGAAGTGTGAAGTATTTATAACCCGAATTACAAATGACCTTGTCATTAATGATTAGGATGTGGCATACTCTAGATCTAACTAACTAGGTAACAAGATACAAAAAAGTAGGAATTGATGATGATCTGTTAGATCTTTCTCGCTGGTTTTGGGGAAGGCTGTTGGTGAGTCATTCCCGTGACTTTGACTGCTTTGCTTGATGACTCAGATGGTACAATTCATCTTTAATTGATAAATTTTCATAGCTCATACCATCTTTGCTTACCTAGGATGGTAACTTTCAGTAGCCGGCGATAGATTTCATCCATCTTTGTATACTTGGAAAAAGTCAGCTTGGTGAGGAAAATATATTTTATTTAGTGTTGAATACTAAGGTCTGACTGCAAAGTCTCTAGGAATGCCTTGCCTGTTGTTATTCCTAAGTTTATACTTTAAGGCTCTAAAGTATATCGTCAAGGCATCCAGAAAATAAAGAGAATTAAGGAGTAATAATCAATTGTGAAGGGTAAATCAGAGTTGGTTTCTCAACTGTCTCTGTCTAGCTTCCCATTGCTCTTAGATGCTGAATTCTCTCTTAAGAATTGCCCATGAACGTTCTAATTTGACTCGGGTAGTTGCTGTTTGCAGGATAGTATTAAATAAATTCAAAGCAATGCTAGTTTGATCCTGTAGGCCAAGTTCTATGTTAGGTTGTCTATTACTTGGGATAATCATGAGGATTAAAATTTTATTAAATTATAAAAAGTTTTAGAAATTGTCACTTGAGTTTTGTGAGATGAAATAGAAAAGGAATTTTGGAACTCAAAATAATAACATAATAACAGTAAAGGTCGTTTCCTGTACTTGAAGTAATTTGAGAATATTAAAATGAAAACAAAGAAACACTGTTGGAAAATATGAGGCTTTAATCTTGAAAGAATCTCATATCATAACATAAGAAGGAGAGAAAAACAAAATTTCTAATGGAGTATAAGGTATAACCATCCAACAGACTTACAGGTCTTGAAACTGCTAATAGCAATCACAGAGGAAAAACTTTAAATGATTAGATAATTAAATAATTTCAAACTACAGTAGAATTTTGAATTAAACTATAGTTGATCATTCATTAGAAAGACATAGAATAAGAGATATTGAAAGATATTGAAAACAGAGTGAAGAAACACATAGCTTCAAGGTGACAGAATTCATAATCTTTTATGTATCATCTATATTATTGTAAATCGGAAAACTTCTAATACAATCGGCTCCCAAAAAAATAAAATCCTTTTCTCAGTCTTGTGAAATTATATTTATACATGATCACCAAACATTTTTCCCATTGGTGATTAACTAACTTCCTAAGACTAACGGTTACATGAATGAGCAATTTCGAACTGTTTACATTTCTATTCTAACTGCTTTATCATTCCAATGATGAAAATATTCAAAACAAAATTTCATGTCTGCGTTGATGAACCTCTTCCTTCTGCTTTAAGACAACAAATACATTTTCCTAGAAGCTGCACTAAAACTCTGGGAGCTTCTGGAATATCCTTTGCTTCAAATAAGAAAAACTTTCTCTGCAGTTCTGGCAGATGGTCTTCGATTATCTTTCTCGTGAACTTAATAGTTTGTAGCTTTAATTTAGGCATTACTATCCATTTGTCAATTTGAGTAACATTTGTTACCTTTATTTGTGGAATCTCTACATGAATTTCTTCCAGATCTTCTTTGAATCTTAACGGATGCTTGACAATGTTAATTTCTCCTAACAACTCGGGACAGTCGTTTTTTCCAATGTTCAATGAAGTTTTCTCTAAAAGGTCAAAAAATCCTTGACAATCGTCATTAACTTCTCTGGTTATTTTCTTATTTTCTGTGAGGTTTGCCTCCCACACCTTGAGTATTACATCACCTTTAATCTTCTCTGAAACAGATAGCTTTTGAATCTCTCTGACACCCTCTTTTGTTGAAAGAGCCACTGCTTTTTGAAAGGTTGTTCTGGATTCTTTCACTTCTCTCTCCTTTGAGAGAATACTCTCCAAAGACTTGCTCCCATAAAGTAATTTTGAATAAACTCAATCTTAGATAACACTCCCTGTTTCTCTTTTTCTATCTTTGTATGAATTTTCAGCGCCTGGGCTTGGAAGATTTCGAGTTCTACCACTTGATTTTGAATGGAATTAATCTTATCTATTAATTGTTTATTCATTTCCTCTTGCTGTAAGACCTGTGCTTGAGTGACCTATATTTTTTGATTTTCTTCCTCTAAGCTTGCTTTCATTTTTTGAATCTCTTGAATGTCATTTAATCTAGCTCGTTCTAGACCCTTTTTTATCTCCCAACTGATATTTATTTTGGTCTCCCTTAATTGACCCTGTAGCTAAGATATCATCTGATCTTTCTGCTCCAACATAGTTGTCAAACTACCCACAGAGTATAAATTCTCCGATGCTAAATCTCCCATTGTGCCTGCTATTTCTGTAGCGAATTCTCCCTCTTTAAGTTTTTGTCCATCTATAATGATCTTGTGTTTTTTAATCATCATATTTCCTCTTGGATGCATCTCCTGTTTCAGGATAGCCTTCCTCTTTTTATTGAAGAAGTAATTAGAGGAAGGAATCTCATCCCTAGAAGTGGGCTCAAGGTCACTAACATATAGAGCTCCCTCTTGGGGATTTCCATAAGTAGACTATAATGGAGTCAAAGAAGTAATGGGACTTTCAAGTTCTGTCGATGTTGTTCCTCCTACTTTTTTGGGAAAACTCTCAGGGATTTCTGAGGGTGTTTCCAACTCCTTTTCTTTCCCTGTCTCTGATTTTACTATCTAAGGAACTTCTATTTCTTGTGAAGGAATTTCAATCCACTTCATTTTTCCCTTTGCATTTGCTTTATCCTACATATTTGTTTCAAAGCCTGGGGGAGGCCCTTCCTTCTTTGGAGGAGGGGTCGTGGATTCACCCTACAAAATTTTTGGCAAACAAATTCACTTGTGACTTTGGAAGGACATGAAACCAGTTTGTAAGTCGAGTGATAAGGCCCATACCCTGTTCAATACTTCCTCATAAGTTTTAACTTCCTTGAATATATCATCATAAACATATTTTTTGTGTTCATAAGATTTCATATTACAGTGCATCAAATGTCTACTTACTAATTGATAAGGGTCATACTTTCTGTGCTCAATATCTATCAGTTTTATTTCTTCTAGTGCTTCAGATTCCACTTTAGAATGACCTAGGTTTAGCAATGAAAATTTCCCAACATACACAGGGAAGATTGGCCAGGATTTCTTTTGAGCTGCCTTTAGTTCTATTCCAATAGCACCTTTCACTATTTGATGAGCTATCTCCCCCAATACCAGTCTATCCGGGAGGAATTTCGGAAGTGCGTGAGGGGGAATTGAGCATCCATAAACCCTAATGTAGGAGAAGTTTTCATCAACAAACCAGTCGGCCATTGCTTTGAGATTTCCTGAGACTGACTTAGAAATGTGAGGGCGTTCACAACCATAAAACATTTTATGCATTAGAATTACTATAAAATGACAAATTTTGTAAAACACATTCTTAGCATTTTCTTCCCATAGCACAGAGTGATACTCGTGAATGGGTTCGGGGCAAGTTATGTTCCAACTCCAATTCATCAGGGGAAAAGGAGTCACAAAGAAAACTGTGTCCATAATGTACGCTGACATGTAAAAGGCCACTGGTTGACCTTTAGATTTTGCAATTCTGTAATTTGAAACTTCTTGAGCTAGGTTATCAGACAAAATCTTACTCCAGTTGAAAGTGTATCCTTCTGAAGCTTCTTCTAAAAAGGGAACCCATTCTACAGGAAAATGGCAGGGATTCTTTTTCCTGAAAAGTCTACACAGCATAATGGCTACATAGACCATGTATTCGTTCAAATATGTTGTGGCATAAACCCCATGGGTATCGGCCCTAAACTTTGATGGACATCTCCACCATTCTCTGATTAAATCGGGATAAGTTCGGTCTTCCTTAGTACACTCCTTCCTTTGAAATTCAACTAAAAACTCGGCATTATAAGTGTACTTAGGATTGGGTGAGAGTTTATACATTACTTGTATATGTTCTGGCCTGAATGAGCCAACAATAACCCCTTGATCATTTAAAATGCTTCTTGTTGGGATATCAACCTTTTCCAAGGCCTAATTGATCATGTTGTTGTATGCCATAAGCTGAGGACGCATTGCAATCTTATGAAGATCTGATTCTGCTACATCCGGGAAGTGATTCTCGAAATTAGTAGGAGAATTCTTGATTTCATAATCTAGGAATTCAAAGATTTGTGTCCAGGATTTAATTGAGTTGATGGCGTGTGGTGTAGTGTCGGATATGATATCTCCTTTTGGGTTGCGCATCTCCTCTATATATTCACTCTTCTTTGGTGCCATGACTTTATGTTAGATGGAAAACCTGTCATAGAAAAGGAGTGTATGAGCTTCGCTGAATGCATCTTATGCTTGATAGTATGAAACAGAATATGTTGCGAAACACAAACCTTTAAAATCTCTTTTAATTCATTTAACGATGTAGGTACTGACGCAACTGATAAGAATTCAATACATTGAATGCAGTGGATATTTACTAAGATACGCATTAGTTTCACATATCATCAGTTATCCTTTATTAAAGTGGTCACATTTTGGCGCTTTTGAATTCAAATTTCAGAAAATTTCATTCAATCGGAAAGCGAAACATGAACTAACCTAAAAATTTTGATTGTCATTAATCATGCTTCCAAAAAAGAATTAATTTAGACTAAACATGGATTAGGAGTCGAGACTTCGTGTTTCGGGATTTCGGGGATCATGTTGACAAGAGGCATGTCATCGATGAATCCCGATTTCCGAAATTGCAAAATCACGACAAGTTTAAATTAGGACTTAACTTTGTTTTAGTAAATTAATTAATCACTATTAAACCCACTTTGATTCTTTTGGGGTTTCGGGGATAGTGTTGACAAAAGGTATGTCATCGATGAATCCCGAATGTCGAAATCACGATATGATTAACTTAAGCTGTAAATTTTCGTATTAGTGAATTAATTAATCGTGATTAAGGACTAACTTCCAAAATAGGATTAAATTAGTTTAAACACAGATTATGAGTCAGGACTTTGTGTTTCGGGATTTCAGGGATCATGTTGGCAAGAGGCATGTTATCGTTGAACCCCGTATCTCGAAATTGCGATATGACTAACGTAGTCTTTAATTATTGGTAACCTTCATATTTTGGCAAATCGAGGATCGGGATTCTGCGATTGGAAATGCATTAACATATGTTTTCAGTAAACCCTGAATCCCAAAAAACTTCTAAAAGTTAGTCTTAACTCCTTTAGGGTTAAGATTTTCGTGATTTAAAAAATTATCTTTACAGAAAGCGGATCGAGACTTTTATAACATTTTTGGTTTTTTGCCTTTTATTATTTAAAGAATAAAGCTTGTCAAGATTTCGGTATAGGTCTTTTGGGAATGATAGTGAGGATTATGATTTATGAAAAGTCGAAACCCGAAAAAGGAAGGTTTTAGTTTTGAAGATAAAAAATTTAGTAAATGTTTCAACACCTGTGATGCTACCCTGTATACCGGAAAACTTGGAACTGTCCTTGTCCACTGTGACAATATTCGTCTTGTAGTCGGAAAGGATCATTAGCTTATCATTTAGAACCAACAAACCAGGAAGAACTTTCTTCTGTAACACCTCAATCTTGTTGAAAAATATTTGATCCCCAACCTCCATGTTATGGGCTTTCTCCTCTAGTTGTAGCATCAATCCTCTTTTGGTCAAAACTCTTTTGACTTTGAGGATAGTTTTTGTTTTGTCTTCAACTTTTAGGTCTTCTAGCTCTTCCTTAGTTTTTGAATTCAGAAACTTAATGATTTCATTAGCTTCTCTGGGCATTTCACCCATCTCTCCTCTTATTTTTTCGATGGCCTGCCTACTTCTCAGCACCAATTCATGTTTCTCAAACATGATTTGCACCATGGGCCATATTTCGTTTATGGATCTAGAGATATTTGTCCAAATGTTCTCCTTAGCCTCTGCTAGTGTTTTTCCTCCCACTGTTTATTTCTGAAGCTATTGTATTTCTTGCTTGATATTTTCTGATGCTTGTCTCTCAATGTTGTAGCTTGTCTGGTAGGAATTCTTAAGCTCCTGGAGATTATCAACCTCTTTTTTCAGTCTATCGATCTCTTTTTCTCGCAAGGTCATCTCCTCCATTGATTTTTCTATCTCTATAGGTTTTTCCAGAGTTGTCAGTGGGGTGGCTGATGGAAGTTCTGCTGTAGTGGTTGTTGATGCAGTTGTTGTGCTAACTCCTGTGAGAGGAACTTCACTTAGTGGGATGACTTCCATAGGTGTTGTTTGTTCCTTCTCCTTTACTAACCTCTCAAACTCTGCTTCCATCTCTTTTATTTATGCATTTTGTTCCATGATAAGCTTCAACAATTCCTCCTTCTCCCCTTCTGTCTCAGCTATCTCTTTGGCCTGTGAGTCTTTTGTAGCTGGCAATTTCAGTTGCTTCCTAAGAGATGCTATTTCAACGTTCTTTTTCTTAAGAAATTCCCCAGTTGCCTTTAGATTTGAAGGGTCATACCCAATTTTGAGCACCAATTATTCTAAGGATTTAACCCTATTGTCCTTTGCAAAAGAAGATATTTTCTCCAGTTTTAATTGGGTCTAAACATTGTTTAGAAAGACCTGTAATTTTTCAATGGTAGAGGAATCATGAGCCAATGTGGAGAAAACCATTTCTCCAGTCTGCCTGTGCAAATCCATCTGGTCAGCTAGATGGAATTGTTTGGCATCAAATTCAAGAGTCAACCTTTTGTAATCAGTGAGCTCTTTTGAATGGGGCACTTGTGCTTGCAAAATTTCCATGTGCATTCTCCCCTTCTCTATGTCAAAATATGATAACAATCTATGTTGTGTTGTGGATGTTTTCTTCCAAAACTGAGCATAAGTGCTTCTGGTCAGCATCTGATTCTTCTTCTTGATCATATCGTATTTCTAAAAAATACTCAGGTTTGCACCCCCTTGATTTGGCTGGTTGATTTGTGAGGTGTCAGTTTTATTCTTGGATGAAGAAGTAGACAAGATCTACTGGTTGCTAGAGACAAGAGGTGAATGATCTCCTTTTATAACTGTAGTGGAATGGGTTTCCTTTTCACCAGTGGTTTCAGTTGTGTGACTGGATTTTGGCCTTTTGGTGTATACCTAGAAATCCTCTCTAGAAAATTCAATGACTGAAGGAGAGGAGTCCCCTGTGGAGAGGTAGTCTGTGAAATCATGGTTAAGGGAGACTGTTGTTCAATGTCTTCCAAGGTGTTCACCTCCCACTCTGTCTGGTTCACATATTTCTCAATTTCTGGTTTAAGTGTGTGAGCATATGGAGATCTTTTATTCTTCAATCTCATCTCTGCAATGATCCCACATGGATCATAGTGCCAAGTGAAACTGGTACTAAACTTCATTTCCTTCAATAATTTATCTGCCTCTTCACCAACAGCTCGATTGTTGCAGATAAAAGGTCCTATCTGCCCCTTGATCCTCATCTTTCATTTCTTCTTCAGAGATACAAAATGTATATCATCTGAATTTATCATTTGTCTAATAAACTCCAGGGAAAATATCCCGACAGGCAAGTACGTGGGCAATTTGTATGGAGATAATTCACACATATATACCCTAATTTATTTATGATTTTGATAGAGGTACCAATATCCAGTCTTGGTGAGGTCTGAGAGGTGTAATATTCTCTGGACCTCCTCATTTACCCTCGGCTCTGGTCTACCATTGAGCATGCTCACCACTGGATGGTAAAACTGCTCAATAAACTATTTGAGATTAAACTCTATGGAGTTTCTTCTGAGTAGCGAAGTCCAAGAAGTCACTGCCTATGGTTTTCCGTCCTGGTCCATTTTTTGCGTAGGGAAAGAGAGTCTATCTTCTTGGAAAAACGTGAACATGTAAGCCAGTATTGAAGAATACTGGAACATGCCCTCGATGGAGAATTTGAATAGCTGATCATGGATGTTCTTGGCCAGAAAGGTGCTGTAATCGAAATGGATAATGGCCTTTTCTTTGGCAGATAAAATGGATAGGAAAACCAAGATGGATTCATCCACCCATTCGTCTAAAAAATAATCGAGAAGACAACACAATGATGAAATAACTTGGTTTCCCTTTTCTGAAAATATGGAAGAGTGGTAAGGGGGATTTTTCTTGGGGAACTGGGCATCCTGTGGGAGGAACAACTCGAAAATCTGTGCTCTTTGAGGAAAAGATAGGTTCTGGTACATTTTTGTTAGAATTTTGATGGTGAGGGGAGAACGAGATTCGACTCTAGGTATCTGCATCATTTGATCGATGGCCTTGGGTGTGATGGAGAAAATAGTTTCTCCAGAAGATGATACTAAGGCTCTCTGATCTGGGAGGTAATGCGCTTGGCATTTGAGGGTGAACTCTGGAAAATGGTGGACTTGGGGAAATAAATATAGAGGGAGATTGGACTCCCAGAGCCCAATCTCATCGCTTTTATCTATGAAGGTATCTTTGAACTATGTCTGCAATTCCGCGAAGTCGAATTTGCACTTGTTCTCTGTGATCAGGTAATCTTTATCAACTAATGGAATCCGATTGATATTGACAAAAGGTGGGAGGAAAGGATTTTCCTTGACTTTTGATTTTTTGGATTTTGGCGCCATTAATTCAACAGGTACCTTCACACTAAAAAAAAATGTTAGTAGGCAATGGCTATGGTTGGGTTGTTGACTGGAGTAGTGAGGGAAATGAATTTCTAGAGTGCAGAGAGTATGAACAGTGGGAAAATGGTGAAAATGAGGCTAATTTTAAATGAACGGGTATATGTTGGGCATGAAGGGCAAGTCAGCAGGCTAATGAATACGTTAGCTTGTAATAAATGGCCAACAGATCAACTGAGGTATGAGGTGGCAGGTGAAGGAAGGGTGATGGGTGTGCTAGGATGACGTGGAAGGTGATGAATGGAGGATAGGTAAATGGGATAAGACATGCGACAGGTCAAAGGGGTAAGGACACTCTAGCAGAGTAATGAGACGAGACATGTAAGATGAGATAGTGGGATGTGGCATCGTGAGGTGGTGGGATAGTGGAGGATGAGGTCATGAGGTGGTGGAAGTATGGTATGGATGATATGTCAGTAAGTGGTTTGGAGTGGAGGGGGTCCAATGCAATGGATCGACAACACGTTGGGATGGGGCTCGCTCGGGAAAACTGCCTCATTCCGGACCCCCCCCCCCAACCCTACGCCCTCTCATTGGTGATATGCTATATTGTGTTGTGGGCTTATCTCTCTATGGCATGTTTGTGAAAGAAATCATTGGTTTGATCCTCAACGTTGAACCATACTGATTTGATCAGGTCTCTCACCCATTCTTCATGTGGATCAACTTCCTTGGCCTAGTCATAGAGAAATACTATGTCATGTACCACCTCCTTCAATTGAGAGTTGGCATTCTTGACCTTGGTTTGGACTCATTTCTTGGGGAAATTTGGGACTCTCAACCATAAAGGAATGGTGGTGACACACTAATAGTCATGGGAGATGAGTTGAAGTTGGGAAACCAAATTTTTAGGAAGATGGTATCTCTTCTCAAAAACCATGGTCCATTCTCAAATATTTGTTTTCTTAGTCTTATCTTCAAGGGGATTAGAAAAAATGGTGGTGGTGGTGGAAAAAATGGTGGTGCACTATCCATGATTTCTCTTCTATTACTTGAATTACTTTTCTACTATTTTTTCAATGCCTTTAATATTTAATTAGATTCACTCTTGGATTTAAAATCAAGGATATGCTTTACCCAATATGTAAAGGTTGTTGTAAAATTGCTCACTGGTGGCTTAATACTTACAGCCAACAATGAGAATGATCAAATATACTTTTGACCATTATGGGTTGTAAGTCCTGGAATTGGTTCTTTCTTATTGACTGGGTGGATTCTCAATGCTGGGTTGAAAGGGTTGAACTGTGTAGCTCTGTTATCTTTAATATTGTGTAATCTCCTAGACTCCTAGTTGAATTATGTCAAAATTTGTTCCCTAAGTGTTTCCTTTTTAATCAATTAATATTTTTTTTATTTTCTTAACACATTTTTTCTCATCTTGCAATGCTTTTTCTTATATATATTTTTAGTACCTTAAACAAAATGCCTTGATTCAGTATATTTTTTTCCAACAGGCATCCCAAAAATATTTTCCTTTAATCTTGATCAGTGCTCTTTTGATTTTCTTTAATGATTTTGATTCTGACCTGGGCTTAAACTTAACTCCCTGTTGATAAGGCACCCATGTTATTACTGTGGCCTAGGATGTTTTATCCCTAATGTTTTCACTAGACTATAGTATGGAAACGCTAGGGCATCTCAGTTATTGAGATGATTTAGATCAAAAGATGTAGGCTTACAACTGAGAACACACAGTCCTGCCAAAATCCTATTCTCACCTCCTCTTCCCCAAGGAATATTCAACCTCCTCTATAAAATAAAAATCATAATTCTTATAAGAGATCCTACTTGGAATTAGTTGTAAATCATTTATTACAATCACAAGAATATTTTATCTGGTTGCAAAAGATATGGAATGTTATGAATGAAAATCCTTCTCTAAATCTGGAAATTTTATCCTCTACCTCAAATTTTTACTTTATTACAACTTGAAAATGTTGAGCCTGATATCCTGAAATGATGTTGAACTACCTGGAAATGCAAGAAAGTCATCTTTCAACTACCAACTATCCTCCATCAAATCTAGTCATTTATTACAATCACAAGAATATTTTATCTGGTTGCAAAAGATATGGAATGTTATGAATGAAAATCCTTCTTTAAATCTGGAAATTTTATCCTCTACCTCAAATTTTTACTTTATTACAACTTGAAAATGTTGAGCCTGATATCCTGAAATGATGTTGAACTGCCTGGAAATGCAAGAAAGTCATCTTTCAACTACCAACTATCCTCCATCAAATCTAGAACTAATTCTTGATTGTTGATTTCATGCCTGGAAAATTTGGGCGATTGGTTTCCTTGAATTCATGTAGCTTCCCCTTCTATGCTTATCGAGCCTATAAATATGGATCCAAGTCTACGTATTGTTGTCTTTGGATCTCGAGCTTATGTTTTTATTTGATAAAAACATCTTATAATATTTAAATGTTTAACTACTTGATTTTATTGACCAAACTAATAATTTGGAGGATATTTGAAATGATCCATAAGCATCCTCTAAGAGTCTCTTGTCAAGATAATTAAGACTGTCCCCATTGACATAATATGCAAATTTATTGACCAATATTTGGGTTCTTTTAGAGTCATTGCATGTGGATAAATATTTTTTTTCATAGCAACTTACCACACAAATCCTTCTTCATTTTTGAGATCAAACTTGTAAAGATAATTTGTAATTATATTGACAAAACCATGGTTGATTTCTTATTCCTGAATATGAATCAATTCAAAAACCAATT